>CM014277.1:8927205-8998697 GCA_004135705.1 Alloteropsis semialata | reverse complement strand
TGTTGCCGCTGTATGCTCGTCGTGAACGGGTGTTCGCTGTCGCCACCCCGTTCCGGCCTGTACGCTCCACACAAATCTCTCTCGCTTGAACCACTGCCTTGCCCGCACTGAAGACCACGGACAGGGGGTCCGTTCCGCCCTCGCTGCGTCTCGACACTGCCGTTCACCGCGTGCCGAGCACCGGTGACACTCCGCCTTGCTCTGCTCCGGTTTCCCGTGCTCCCACTTCTGTCACCCGCACCCCCACCTAATCCCTTGCATGCTGCCTCTCTCCACCGTGACCTCGTGGCGCTCGGCCGCTGGCAGGAGGCCAGCGCCGCCGCGTCGGGCGTTCGTGCCGGAGTGCGCCGCCGTCGCGCGCGCATGCGCGTGCGTGCACTGGAACGCGCCGCGGAGACCACACGCCGGACCACACCAAAGCCAAGCCGCAGAAGCCACACGGGATCCCGACCTCCCTCCCTCTGTCTCTGATCCGCGGGCCCAAGCGCCTGCGTCACTGCCGTGCGGGCCCGCCCTGTCAGCCGCCCCATTCTCCACCGCAGCAGCAAACTGGCCGTGGGCCGTATCTGTCGCGGCCCACAAACCTTTCTCCTTTTCCGACAAGAGCTCAAGTCCACAAAAGCCCCTCCCGGAAACCAGGCCCACAAATAGAACCGGCCCAAGACCAGCCCATGCCAACACCTTTTCCCTGATCTGACAAGCCGGCCCCACCTGTCATCCTCTCTATCTCACTGACCGGTGGACCCCGCTGACCCCACTGACAGGTTGACCGTTGACCTGGTCAACGATGACGTCACGGTGACGTCATCAGTGGCGGACCCCGCTGCTGACGTCATGGTGACGTCATCACTGCCACGTGTCACCTCCGCAGGCTGCCACGTGTCACCTCTGATGCGCTGCCACGTGTCTCCTCTGCTGGACTGCCACGTGTCAGGTGTTTTTCCTTTTCTTTTTCGTAATTTTAGAAATAGGCTTTATCTAAGAAAATTCATAATGAATTGATCCTAGCTCAGAAAATTATGAAACCAGTTTCTATAATTCTCTAAAATCATGATCTACGCGTTAGAACAGGAGTTGAGTACTTTTGGTTCTTGTTGCTTCTTATTTGGAGTTTATTCGCTTAGATGTCGTTGTTTATTTTTACGTGTTCTAGGATCTGAGGAAGATCTAGAAGACTTCGTGGACTTCGTCAACTTGGACTTCGGCAAATAAAGACTTGTACGACTACATCAAGATGAGTTTGGATCGCAAAGTCACAGGTGTCCACGCCCATCCTACTTTGAATCCTATTAGGCATTGCTACTAGTATGCTAGCGCTTTACTTTCTCGCATGATGATGATTATGACCTATTGCATGGCCTTATTTACTTAACGTTATCCTTGATAAACCCGATACACTTTGATGCTATGAACTTGCTATGCTTGCATGTGTATGGGATGGGTGTGATAGGATTCTTGGCGTGTGTGGGGCAAAAACCCGGGAAAGGAGTAAGGGGTTTTGGGAACCTTGCGGGGGTGAGCAGCTTAACTCGATCTTCGTATCGAGGGCTTGGGGTGTGTGCTTGGGCACATCCTGTGTGGTACCTGTGGCGGGTACATGTTCTTTGTGTTACTTGAGGAGTTTGGCGGCAATACCTGTAATGGGTGCGCGTGCGGACCACTGGAGGTGGATACGCTATTTGACGGTGACGCTCACCCCGGCACCAAAAACCGAGTTGGATTGGCAACTGGAGGAAGAAAACCCGTGCCCACCACTTACATCTATGGGGGGTGTTCCAGCCAGCCTAGTTAAGTGCGGTACCCGGACTGTAGGAGTTAGCGGAAGTGTGTGGGGGAAAAGGCGGAGACTTTGTCCCCCGAAAGAGGCTCATACCCCGGGATCTGGCCACCGCGGGGGAGGCCATCACAGTTCTCGGGCACCGAGTTGCGTCCTCAGTGTATCCTAGGCCGAGAAAAGCAGGAGGGTACCGTTCACTGGCTAGGGTCTGTGCTGTGGGTTGTGTCTCAGTCGGTTGATCCCCGGCTTGCAGCCCGAGTGGTTCCAGGGGTACAAACTCTGCAGAGTATAATCTTTACGTAAAGCCGTGTCCACGGTCAAGGATGACCTTCCCACCTTCCTTTCCGCCATTGTTTTAGGGATTTCTACCTCCCCTCTAGAGTAGGGCCTGCCTCGGGCAGTTGAGATGTGAAGGGTGGGAGCTTTCACATCGCCTAGAGAGTGATGAGTGGAAGATATTGGTGACGGGTACCTGGTGCGCCAGGATTGCTCGTGGTGTTGTGAGAATGGTTTTGGGGTGGAGATGCTGCTGCTTGCATAGGATTAACCTTAAGCCTATCCTTGATATTTCTTATACTAGATTTAGGCCACCTTAAAGCTTGCATTACGGATGGTGACGTGGACCTGTCCCAATCCTTGGGGGCAGTTTGTGAATGAACAGGTGAAGACTCGAAGTGCAAGACCAATTCCGGTGGAGTTGGTGAAAAGGTTGCTGTGCTATGCTCAAGTGTTGCCTGTGGAAATGGAGCTCTGATGATGAAGCTGGCGTGAAGCCTAGTTACCGCTGCGTTGGTTTTCACATTGTCGTTTAGCCCAAGGGGCATGTACCAATACGCTTTCCGTTGTATCCTTGATGTAAAGCTAACTCTGATGATTGTTTTTCGTTGTATGGATGTGATATCCAGCTGAAATGAGTTCTGTACGTGATAGCTGTTGATTCTGGGACTATCACAATGGTATAGGGAATTCGGATTCTTGTTTCTGAAAATCCGGGTCGTTTCAGTAAACTAAAACTTTGCAACTCTTTTGTAAAACTTTGCATTTGCATATGTCGCGCGCAGGAGATCTCCAGCTCCGGGGTGTGGCAGTTCGAGGGCAACATGTACGTGCCGGCGGGGTCCTCCGGCGCGTCGGTGATGCAGATCTTCGGCGCGGCGACGCACGCCACCACGCTCATGCTGCACGTCTACGGCGGCCAGCTCACCTACTACCACGACCTGAGCAAGGTGCTCGCCGACCGCGTCTACGACCGGTGGCTCCGGCTCAACGTTGTCCACGACGTCGCGGCGGGAAACATGACGGTCTTCGTTGACGGCGAGAGGAAGCTGAGCGCTGCCGGCCATGGTGGGAGGGCGCACTACTTCAAGTTCGGCGTGTACAAGCAGTCGCACCACCAGCCGTCACACCGGACTCGGCGCGGATTGTCTGACGTGATGAAGGGAAGTCAGAGGTGACTTTCCCCCATACTGGATGCCGTCCATGGCCCATCCAACGGCTGCCGAAGCTATCAGTCTTTCCAACACACAAACAGTTGGGCCTAGCTTAGCCTAAAATAAGGCCCACTTCGAGAGTGAGTCAAGAAACTGTATGTAACAGATACGTTTCACTCAATAATTGAAGGAAATTACCTCTAGAAAATAATTGAAGAATTAGACAGTTGCAACTGTAGAGTGCTACAGCTTTCAAGTCTTACTGCAGGTATAATTGAAGAAAATAATCATGCAACTAGAGAGTGCTGCAGCTTTCTTCTATATCATTTCTGCAGCACCGGAAGGGAGTATAGGACAGGAATAATATGTATTTTTTATAAGAATAATATGTGCTTTGGTGGGCAATGAATATTCAAGAACGGAAGGAAAGAAGCCACTGGTGCAAGATCAGAACTGCGGCATCAGATGGGTTTATACTGGCTACAAAGTTTTCACATCTAATTGATTACCTGTGGAGATCTTAAACTTTTTGTGTTTTCTGTACAAAACTAGCTGATGTGGCAGTGGGTTTTGGTGGAAGTTACTTTGGTTCAATGTAGAAAATAGCGGGCTATGAAGTTTAGCACTAGCCTTCTCTAAAAGTATGATAAAATAATCAATAGTCATATACAAAATTATAATAATCAATGGTCTAACACGGAAAAATAGACTCTAACACAGAAAAGTAGACTCTAACACTTGACATTTAGCTCCACTAAATCTCGCAAAAACCTCTTTAGCGGACATTTAGCACCGTTAAATCTTATAAAATCCCTATTAGCGGATGTAGCAGACAAATATTGTATAGCGGCTATTTCCTACATTGCTTTGGTTATTTGTATCATGGAGCTGTTCAAAAAGACTTAAATATAATGTTTGTTTAATGTTTGAATTTTTTTGAGAGATAATTCTTCAACTATCACGTGAAATATGTCTTTTTTAGGGGTAGTGAAATATGCCTTTTAATTGCAGTTTCTTGTCAAACTCTCGAACTGGGCCTATTTGGGCCGATAGCAACTGATAGACCCAACTGATGATGCTTTGAAAAGATTGATTGCTTCAGCAGCCGTTGGATGGATAATGAGCGGCATCCGGCAGGGGGAAAGTCACCCTGACTTCCCTTCAGCACGCTAGGGAATCCACGCTGCATGGAGTCGCACTGGAGGAACGTGGCGGTCTACACCAACCCTTGAGATCGAAGATACACGATGGAGGAGGATCCGATAAGTGATGACGGATCGGAGTACGTCACAAATGTGTCCGTAGTGAATAAGCGAGAATGTGGAAGTGAATAAGCGAGAATGTGGAATTAATGGTATACTATATACTTGAATATTCGATCGGATTCACATGCATGTATGCAATTTGATTTTTTTAGAACAGTGAAGATAGAGATACGGGGCTCCCAAGTAAATAAATATCTAAATTGACATGATTAATTTGCTGAGTAAACAAGATGCACACACGTTACCACGCTTAGATATGTTAAGAATATATAATATTCTCATAATTCAGACTAACTACACTGAACAAGCATAGCTTAGTTGGTTAGGTTCCTTGTGGTGGAACCTGCCCACCCGGGTTCGAGTCTCCGACTCGGCACGGGTGTCACATTTTCCTGGATTTATTCCAGGATTTAACCGACGCTTTTTTTTCAGTGGTAGGCGACGTGCCCATCGATAGCGAGGCGCCTGTGGTGACTTCGTCAATCTCAAGGTCGGAACAGCCGGCCCAGTCTCTCGGAGGTGCTCATAGGGGTAGGGTTTGCGTGCGTGTATTCATAGGGGTGAGTGTGCGTGCGTGTGTGAGCGTCTGCGTCTGTACTGGTCTTTCGCAAAAAAAATTATGGAGGTTCACCGGCCATGCATGACCGCCGATTAAGGCTGGACCTAAAGAGAGCACAATGATGGGACAGATGCCCCCACTCTCACTCAGGTTATAAATTACTCTGAGTTCTCTTATGGGCTGATTCAGTAACAAGTTGTATTTTGTTTAGCTTGAACTTTTGGCTCGCTTGTTATATACCGTACTAGATTTGAGTTTACCAGCTATGTGCTTTGATTCGGTTACCGCTGCATATCTCTCCGTGTCCTTCATGGTGTGCTTCAAGGTAAATGCCGTACCTTATATATAAATAGTCAAAGGGGTGGTTCGGCCCTAGCACTATTTGGCCCGGCACCATTAGCTACTGGCATTATTTGCCGTGGCACTATCGTGACATGCCGACCTCCTAGCCCAGGCACGTCACTACACATGCCCCCACTCACTCAGGTTATAGATTACTTTGAGTTCTCTTATGCGCTGGTTTAGTAACAAGTTATATTTTGTTTAGCTTCAACTTTTGGCATGCTTGTTATATACGGTACTAGTTTTGAGTTCCTCAGCTATATGTGCTTCGAGGGGAATACTTAATGGTAGGCTACGGTCCCATATGACTTCGTGTCCTTTATGGCGTGCTTCAAGTTGAATACCGTACCTCATGGTGGGCGGCGGCATCTGCATATCACTTCTTACGTGTTCTTCATGGAGGTGCCCTTTGGTGATTCATGTTTGTACGGCAGTCGGCTGTGCTTGGTGATGGTGTCTTCAACAAACTATTGATGTACTAGGTCTGTACCCATGCGTTGCTACAGGCAATACAAATCATATAGATAAATGGCATCATGATCTTACAAGCAAGCGATCAATTTTATAGACAATGTAAGTTGCACTACGACGTGCCGCTGGCCGAGCGCTACGAGCTCGCCGGCGGCGTGCGCCGGATGTGGGTCTACGCCACCGACAAGCCCATCACCGCCACCCACCCCGGCGGCCCTCGCACCGAGATCAAGATCGAGGCAAGATCAAGACCGTACCACATCTAGCTGCTTAATTGTGCGACGATGATCTTTGGATGCAGTAACATTTTTTTTTTTGCTTGCTTCGTCGATCGCCTGCTCAAGCAGCTGGTGTACAGCTCCGGGGTGTGGCAGTTCGAGGGCTACGGGTACATCCCGTGCGGCACGTCGGGGGCGTCGGTGATGCAGATCTTCGGCGCGGCGGAGCACGCCACCACGCTGATGCTGCACGTCTACGGCGGCCGGCTGACCTACTACCACGACGTCGCCGGCGCGGGGGTCGTCGACGCCGCCATCTACGACCGGTGGTTCAGGCTCAACGTGGTCCACGACGTGGCGGCGTCGAACGTGACCGTCTTCGTCGACGGCGAGCGCAGGCTGAGCGTGCCCGGGCGCGGCGGGGGCTCGCACTACTTCAAGTTCGGCGTGTACGAGCAGTCCAGGAACGGCATGTCGTACCGGATGGAGTCGCGGTGGAGGGACGTCAAGGTCTTCACCAAGTGCTGACGCTCCCATGCACCTCTCTAAGGTGGGCCACACCACACCAGAAGTGTTTATTTTTGCGACAACATCACGGACGGGATGATGTAGGTGTTAATTACAAAAATTACGTTTGAGCAGGTGTGTATTCTCTAATTTATGATCGGCGATATATAGTGACCAAAACGACTTATGTACTTGGTTCATTTGGCTGCTAGTACGTGTGACTATACGACTTCAATTAAGTGCTGTAGTTGCACTGGCGCCTCCTGATCTGTTCTCAAGGGATATCAGCGTCATCTGTGTGCGAAAAGAATTAAAGAATGCCATCGTGGCAGTTAATCTTATGGTGTTGTTTGGAATCCTAGCGGTGAAGTTATATGTAAACAGAGTGTGTTATCTGGTACAGTCCCGACTAGCTAGTTCACTTAGGCCTCCTCCAAGGCTCCAATGGCTAGCTTAGAGCTAGCTCAAAGACGTATCATCTAATATTTTAATAAAAAAAAGAGAAGAGCTATCTCTCGATCAAGCGATAGTCTCATGCACACACTTCAATGCCATGTGAGAATGATAAGTGGAGTCATTCATATCATGAGCTAGGTACTAAGAGACATACTATTTCCTCCATTCCAAATTATTTGTCACTGTTGATTTTGTTCTTATTCAAATATTACTTATCTTTTTATATATTTGTACAAAAAATTATTTTGTGACTCGATTTATCATCAAAGATACTTTAAACATTACTTATCTTTTCATATATTTGTAAATTTTTTTGAATAAGACGAATGTTCAAACACTGTGAGAAAAAGTCAATATTGACAAATAATTTGGGACAGAGGGAGTACATCCATAAAATGTTTGTTGTTGACTTGGTTAGTTCAATTCTGAACTAAACAACATCAATTATTTTGGTAAGAGGTAGTAGATCGAGAACAACAATGCCGACTAGCTAGCTACATATATTGATACAAACGATACCGATTAAATAAATAGATAGATAAATGTTGCCGAGTCAAAGGAATCGGCATCCATGCATGGACATTGGCGCAGCAGAACGACGTCCTAGCTCTAGCTCCAGAATTCACTCCTCAGATTCAGACGATGTAAACTCTAGGGGGATCGAGTCCTCAGGGACCAGTACACGACCTTTGGTCTCGTACGTCTCGCGGACCCAGGCCTGGAACTCGAAGAACTCATCGTTCACGCCCTCCTGCGACGCCTTGAGCATCTCCATGGCCTTCAGCTCCCGCTCGATCTCCTCCGGCGACATCATCGTGCACCCCCTGGGGTCGTACGTGGGCGGGCTCATCCTCTTCTGCTACAGCACCCAGCAGAGGTAGCTCTCCGGCATGTCGACGTACTTGATGCCCGTGGCCTCGTCCACGAAGCTCTCGCCGGGAGCAGGCACCGCCGTCGCATCAGCGGCAGCCTCCCCTTCCATCTCGGTGCTCTTCCTCTTCCCGCCGGTCAAGGCATCCTTCTCCATCTCCTTCTGGCCGCCTGGCGCTGCACGGCCTCAGACCGCAGGACCCTAGCTTGCGACGGCGAGCGAGATCGATTTGGGATAAGTGGAGGCGATCGACGCGGTGTGGCGTGTAAACCCTAGCTTTTGGGGATCGATAAGAGGCGGCGGCGCCTCGCTTTATACGTCGACGAGGAATCTTTTTTGAAATAAAGACGTCGACGAGGAGGAATCGGGGCGAAACGGAGCAGGTTTCCCTTTCCTATTTCCGGATCGGCAAAACGGGCCCAGGCCCAAACCCTGGATCGGCCCACAGCCCACACATCTGGGCCAACCCAACGTGGCCTCCACAAACCACGGTATTCCTGTGACATCTCCCCCTACCGTCCATGACCCAGGAATCCTATATAGCTTTTTTTTTGGGGGACTTGGAGTTTCATTCATATCAAGACATGGGATTACAATCGTACTCCAGTAAGCTACGGATGCTTGACGGGTTTCAGAGAGCCACTCCACTGCCACATTATCAACCATAGCTTGCTTGGCTATCTCATGAGCGACGCTATTACACGATCTACTCGCAAACATAAGAGAAAAGGCAGAAAAACTTTGGCTTCGCTCTTGGATCTCCATCAGGAAAGGGGCGATCACCGGACGTGCTTCATGCCTGTTCTCCCATAGCCGGGTGAGCTCCAGACAATCTGTCTCCAAATATAAGCGTTGTGCCCCATGCTTCACAGCGAGCACCATTCCATCACGACATGCACAGGCTTCCGCTGTCAGTACATCCATGAACTGATCATAAGCTTTCGCCTGCCCTCCAAGAAACCTTCCCTGATGGTCGCGCAGTACTCCACCAGTTGCACCACGCCTGGTTTCAGCGCTGAACGCAGCATCCACATTACATTTCACCCACCCAACTCGCGGACGCTCCCATCTTGGTTTAGCCTCTGCCTCTTTAATTGGTTTTTGTGGATGTAGTATTTGCCAGAGATCAAAAGCTGTGTCTCGGACCCTCAAAACAGCTTGGTTGATTGGCATGGTCGCCTCACCATGTTTCCTTTTTTTCCTGAACATCCATAAGGACCACATGCCACAAATTACAATAGCTCTGTCCAAAGCAGAAGCCCAAAACAGCAAATCCCTTGCCCATGTTTCAGGTCTCAGGTTTGGAAGTTTAACACCTGTTAGCTCTTTTGTCTGCTCCCAGAAGATTTTTGCTATGGTGCATTCCATCAAGACATGTCGGATTGATTCCGCCGGCACACCACAGGTATCACAGTTTGCGATCGGCTCAATGTGACGCCTATGGAGTATCTCCTTTGCCGGCAGAAATTCATGAACAACCCGCCACCAGAACACCCTGACTTTTGGCGGCACTTCGAGTTTCCAGATATGTTTCCATGTATCATCCACCGACGAACCTACTCCATCTCCGTCTTGCTGCAGCTGCCTCCCATGGTCTAGCAGCTTGTACGCCGATCTCACTGAATAGATTCCATGCTTCTCTGGCTCCCAGGCCCATATGTCCTGGCCACGTCCACGTATTGGAGTTCTCAGTATAGCCTCAGCGTCTATCTGAATGAAGATTTCACGAATTTGCTCTTCATTCTAGGCTCCACTCTCAGTCAACAATTGCTCGACCAGTGTTACCTGTTGTCCATCGCGTGGTATGATCGGCTTCCCATTCATATGATCTGGTATCCACCGGTCTTCCCATATTTTAGTAGAGTTGCCATCGCCAATCCTTTTAATGAGACCATGTTTCAGGGCATCCCTGCCCGCAAGGATGGCACGCCATGTATTGCTGGCTTTCTTCTTCCTTGTACATTCCAAGAAATCCGAGTCATGGTAGCATTTTCCTTTCAAAAATCGAGCACACAGGGATTTAGGTTTTGACATCAATCTCCAACCTTGTTTCCCAAGCATTGCTAAGTTGAACAAGTTTAGATCACGAAAACCCATCCCACCTTTAAACTTTGGCAACGATAGACGCTCCCATTGTAGCCAATGCATCCGCCGACTATCAGCAGAACTGCCCCACCAGTAATTCGCAATTGCTCGCCTCATCTTTTTGCATGTACCCACTGGCATTAGGAAGCAGCTCATAGAGTAAGTAGGAACCGCCTGCGCTACAGATTTTAGAAGGATTTCTCTGCCAGCACAACTCGCCTCCCTACTACTCCAGCAACCAATAAGACCTTTGATTCTGGCGGGCAAATATTGAAACCCATCATTCGTGGCCTTCCCCACTGATGTAGGCAGTCCCAGATACCTCTCTGCCAGAGCCTCCTTCTGGATAGGCATCTCCTTACCTCTTCTTTCTTCTCATTTGGACAGTTGGAGCTAAAGAAAATAGCAGACTTGTCTTTATTAACCAGCTGTCCAGAGCCTCTATGATATTTGTCCAAAATGTCCTTCAATCGATCAGCCCCCCTTTGCGATGCTTCAGAAAAAACAATGCAATCATCCGCAAAGAGTAAATGCGATATCCAGGGCGCATGTACTCCAACACGCACTCCCCTGGAAACATGGCTTGGGCCAATTCCTCGAAGCAGACAGGACAAACCCTCCGAGCATAACAGGAATAAATAGGGCGAGATCAGGTCTCCCTGTCGAATACCCCTCGAGGGCTTGAAACAATCCGATAGCACCCCATTTATTCTTATACAAAAAGAACCTGAAGTCACGCACCTCATGACAAGAGAAGTAAAATCACTATGAAATCCCAACTTCAACATGATTCCTTCCAGATACGCCCATTCAACCCGATCATATGCTTTTGCCATATCAAGCTTGACCGCACACGCCCCAATCTTGCCCTTTTTCCGCTTTAAATAATGGGTACACTCATACGCTATCAGCACATTATCGGTGATGAGCCTCCCTGGTACAAAAGCGCTTTGCTCCTCCGAGATAATCTCATCCAGAAAACCTCGTAGTCTATTTGCTAGCACCTTTGAGCAGATTTTATATACCACATTACATAGAGAGATAGGCCGAAATTGTTTCATCTCCATCGGGTTCTTGCACTTTGGAATAAGCACTATGGTAGTTCGATTTATATCATCAGGCATCACTCCACCATTCACAAAGTTCAGCACTGCTTCTGTCACCCGTGGTCCTACTAGATCCCAATGTAATTGGAAAAAGCCCGCAGTTAGCCCATCCGGCCCAGGAGCCTTATTAGCTCCCATCATAAAAACAGCCCGCTTTACTTCCTCGGCAGTATATGGCCTTGTAAGCTCCTCGTTCATGGCAGTCGTAACCTTCCGCGGAACAAACTGAAGCACATCCTCCGGTTCCAGATCATCCTGGGAAGTGAAAAGCTCCTTATAGAAGGTTGTTGCCACATCCTCAAGCTCGTCATGCTGGGTCGCGATTGATCCATCACCTCTTGTCAGTGAATTGATTCTATTTCTTCATGCCCGTTCTCGCGCCTTTGCCTGGAACAAGGCCGTATTTCGGTCTCCCTCCTTTAGCCAATCAAGTCGTGATCTTTGTTTCTCCATACACTCCTCACGGGAAAGGAGTTCAGATATACGAGCCATTATTTGCCTCTCTCGACGTGAAGGACCACTTCCAATTGATCCGCCGCGAACATGTTCCAGCTCTGTCCTCAGTCGTGCTAACTCCCTTCGAACCGAACCAAAGACAGTCCAGTTCCAAGTTTGCAGTGAACTCTGCACAGAACATAATTGTTGTCGCACGCTATCAAGAGTAGACGGGCTCTCCTCATCAACCCAAGCCTCCCAAACCACTTCAATATACGTCGGATCCCGAGTCCACATGTTTTCATAGCGAAACTGCTTCCTGTGTCGTCTCCGGTGCCGAGTCAGCTTACACTCAATGACGAGTGCACAATGGTCTGATTCCGTCGTCTGTACATGCCAGACCTTCACGTCCCGAAACATGTCCAGGAACTCACTTGTGGCAAGCCCTCGATCAAGGCGAACCTTGATATTGTCTCCTCCTTGTTGTCTGTTGTCCCATGTGTATGGGAGTCCAATAAAGCCCAAGTCCATGAAGCCACACTCCATTACAGCATCTCGGAAACCCTCCATTTGTCTCTCCAAACGGATCTGGCCTCCAAACTGTTCAGAAGCATCTAACACTTCGTTAAAATCACCCGCACATAGCCATGGGAGATCAGACTTGCTCTTTAGGTATTTTAAGCAGTCCCAGCTCCTGTGCCTCAACTCCCTCCTTGACTCCCCATAGAAGCCAGTGAACCTCCATTTTTCCTCTTGTGTTCCTGGGTCTAAGACAGCAACATCGATGTGTAGCTTGTCATAGCTCTGTAACTTCACATCCACATCCCAGGTCCATAGTAAGGCAAGTCCCCCTCCACGGCCAAAACTCCCAACTCCCAAGCCGTTAGGGAAACCAATGGATCGTCGCAGACCATCCACATTATTGGAGAACAGTCTTGTTTCTGACAAGAAAACCACTGTGGGACAATATAGCTGACAAAGGCTACGAATTTCTTGAACTGCCTCGGGCTGCCCCAAGCCCCGACAGTTCAGGCATAAGATTTTCATTGTGCCCGGCGGGGGCTGCCACTAGCAGCCGCCACCGATCGCGCATCATTTTGTGAGCCAGTCATCTTCTGCTTCTTTGCCGACTCATCCATGTCATCTCCACACACATCCTGTTGACCATCTAGCTGGTTCACCGGAGCATGCACCAGCCCCATTGGCACTAAGGCCGTCCCATCAATTATCGGTAGGTTTAGGTCCGGGGCCTGAGAAGATGACCCCGAACCTTTACACTTCCGATTTCGTGCTGGCAACTTTGCATCACTCGCCTTAGCCTGGAAGAGTTGCCCAGAGGTTTTGCTGCCCGGCACTTCCTTCTCATTGCTAGTACTCACATTGTGCATTTTCAAAGGAGATGGCACCTCCTCTTCACCATCCCGCTCCTTTCCAACAGGTGTTGCAGGACGTCTCTCCTCCGACTGGCCTGTTCGGCTTTTGGAGCGCCGAATCCCACCTGATGAGCCACTACTATTAGACTCCGCCGCCGCCGCCTCAGGGAAGCTCTGTAGCTTCTTCTTCCTTTCATCATGCGCTCGGAGAGGTAAATCATATGGCAGCTTCCCCTGATCGTTCCTCAGCACCGGGGACGTACACTCAATTTCTGAGTGCCCCATTACACCACATGAGAAACAAAAGAATGGAAGTTTCTCATATTGGACTTCAAACCAATCAAGTTTTCCAGTCCTATCTGTCTTCAGCAACACCCCCCTCCTGAGCGGCTTCGCAACTTCGATGGCCACTCGAGCACGTAAGAAGGGGCCACATGCCTTTCCATCTGCAGCAACATCCATCTTCAACACCTCCCCGATCAGCCCCATCGCCCTCTCTCCTCGGTGCCGGTTCATCCACCCCAAAGGGAGATTTAGGAGCCGCACCCAGATTGGCATCCGTTCAAAACTGATCTCAGAGGGTCGAAGCCTTTCATCATACTCCTTCAAAATCACCGCATGTTTGCCAACCATCCATGGCGATCCACCCAGGGCTCGCTCCATCTCTAGCCGGCCATCAAACTCTGCCACAAATAGGTTTTCACCTTTCTCTCCAATTGACCGAAGCTTCAGGCCATGGGGATTCCCCCAAGCCGGCTCATGGCGCTCTGAACAGTACTGATGTGGATCATCGTCGGGGATAGCACCTTTCCCACAAGCGCCCATTCCACAACAGCCACACCCCCTTCCTCCTCATCATCGCTGAAAGATGCATATTCCCCTTCCTCTGCAGTCAGATTCAGGTTCTTCATCATATCGGCAACGTTTGCTTCAGAGGGAGTTGGGTCATATGATGCTCCACCACCGGTAGACGCCATTGCACCGATCCGGGGGGAAAAACCAGGATGTACCGTGCTCACAAGATGAAACACGTACAAAGACGATTCCAAGTACTAGGGTCCTAAGCGACGCTTATACCCTAGGGGACAGACTGTTTCGCCCGTTCTGGAGGGTTCACGACACCCCTTCGCCGCCTCGTAGGACGGGCCTCACGAGCAGAGACCGGAAGCTTCTAACCGTTCCCTTGCCGACCTCAAGCCAGACCTCTCGAGCACCCAAGGGAGTTTAGGAGGGTTCGCGACCCTACGCCGTCTCGGAGGACAGGACTCACGAATGGAACCAGAAACTTCTCATTCCCTTGCCGACCTCAAGGCAGGCCGTCCCGAGCACGAAGATGGCGCCGGACCGCCGCTTCCCGTGCATCGGCCTGGGCACGACCAGGAGCCCCTCCGCCGCCGCGTGCTTCTCCTCCTACCTTCCGGCCGTCGCGTGCTCCTCCTTCTTCCCCCTTTTCCTCGCCGCCGGCCTCCTCGTCGGAATCAGCTCCTCCGCCTCTTCAGCGGGCGGGGCGGCGTCCGATAGAGGCGCTCCTCCTTGGAGAGCGGCGGGCGCCCGTCCTGAGCAGATCCACGGGTGAGCTCCCTGGCGGCGGCGCGAGGGCGTGACTCCGTCGGAGACTTCGCTCGCTCGGGGTGGGGGAGGAGACGAACTGCCCACGCTGCCCCCAGTCCAGTTGCAACTGCAAATCAGCAGCGCTTCCCTTCCGAAGTTCCGCTGCAGCTCAGCCAGAGACGACAGAGATCAGAGATGACGGCGAGCGTGGGCCTCCCCGTGGTGGACCTCGCGTCCCCGGACCTCCGAGCCGCCGCAGCCTCCGTCCGCCAGGTGACCTCGCCCCACTGCAGATTTGGGGGACAAGCAGAATCGCCGCCGTGGCGGAAGTTTGATACGGCCACCGCGGCCATGAGAGAGGCGTGAACTCGCGGGAGGTTTGAGGGCGCAAGGAATCGTCGTCAGATCTGCAACACACCGTCGCTCGGGAGACTAGCTCGGTTACTTAGCTTTCTTCCCCGTTCCGTTCCGCGTCTTCAGTCCGTCCCCCTCGGAGTCGTCGAGGAGGCTATTCCAGAGTCGTTGAGGAGGCGATTCCGGAGACGTGAGGTGAGGATTTAGGGTTTCGCTGCCGGTAGATTCTTTTGGTTCGGATTTTTCGATGATTTTGTTGTTCCTTCGTGCAAGTAAATGTTGGATCCGATTCGTTTTTCCTTCCTTTTAATGTTCTTTGCTCTGATTTCATCTGCGCAGCTGAATTGATTTACTGGTAGATATGGATCCTAAACGTCGTCCTCACTTGGATCCTGTTGCTGCTAGTGACTAGATTTCTCCAGTTCCGCCGGGTTCACGCATGAGGACTTCGGCTTCGAATGGTGGTAAGAATCCTGTTCTGGCGGTCGTGTAACCAGGCTTCTACTCAACTTAGGGCCAATGCTTTCCATCCTTCTCCTGTGCCTATCCATCTGAGAGATGAAGTTAGATTTATCATGTTTATTAAGTAATTAGTCTGTCTATGTGGAGTAGTTAATTTAGAAGATTTAGAAAATGTTATTTCAATTTTTTCTGTTTGGTTTACTGGTAATATTGCCATTGGTTGTTAACAACAAGTGTATTGTCTTTGGCTGATATTTTTCCTGTCATAATTCAGCGTCATTGGGTTCTTATGTGTATCAATATTCTTCACAAGACTATAAACTTTTTTGATTATGTGAAATTGAATTCAGCACAAGACAGTGAGCGTATGCTTACAGATTTGTTATGTTGAGTGCACATTTTTTTGATGTCTTGTGTCTTTGGTTTTGTTATGTTTCTAAATTCGTACCTATTTTTCTTTTGTATGTTGCAGGCAGCAAATTTTCAAAAGTTTGATTGGAGGCTAACATTTTCTCTGAAGGGTTTAACCATTATCAGTCATACGTACCAACCAAATATCCATAGGAAGCTGAAGTGTATGTTATTATAAATTTAGTTTTATTTCATATAATTATCTTTATTGCAGTTTTAAATTTTTATGTAATACTGAAAATGTAACTTTGTTACCCAACTTTAGGAATGAAAGTCGCTGTGCTGTTAGTCTTGACTGCGGCTACTATTGCATGCTTTATATGGATTGTTGGGTTGGGCTACATATGAAATTATTTGATCAGGTTTGTATATTTACCTACATTCTATGTATGTTGATATATGAAGTGCAAGCATGTATTTATGTTTGTTTTTTATTTATGCTTTAGGCTACTGTTATGGGGTACCACAAGATAGTTGCCTACAAGATTTAGCACTCAACTCTGAACATTGCTGGTCCTTCTGATCTTCAAGCTGAAGCAAGTGTTTCCAAAACTTACAAGAGACAGAAGAAGTAGTTTGTATGTTGGAAGTATATGTGGCTTTGTTACATGAGCCTTTTGGACAAATACTATTTAGGGTTGTGTTTTGTACATATGGAACACTACTATCATCAAAGTGACATTGGGATATTGCACTTCTATCCTGTTTACATTCAGATATTTTTCTGAACTGTTGATGTATGATGCTGAATTCTGAATGTGAGGGACATATTATAATGTTCTGTGGTTAAATTTGTTTTCCAAACATGTCCCATGTATTCATGGTTTTTTATTTTTGTGTTAATGTACTTTTTAAGCAACTTGTTATCCGACTAAAATCTTCAAGTATAATGTCCACCACTACCCACCTTTTCAGAGAAATGTTGATAAAAATTTTATATTTTCTGTTCTATTGATGTTGCAGTTAGACTTCAACATTTATATATAACTAGCCCAACATATGTGTAAATGACTTCAACATCTATTGTTAGGTTTAACAATAATTTCAATTCTTCAAGTGCAAAAGTAATTCAATGTTTTTTCTTGTTTTTACATTTTAATGATTACTTTCCTATTTATTATTACTATAGTATTTCTTATCCATACCTATTTTTTAATTCAATAGTTGCAATTATTTGTCTGAAATTTTTCTTTTGTTGCCCTCAACATATGTTTGTACAAATTTCAACAATGTATTTCATATGTTGCAACATATATCTTTAGGGAACCTGCAATATTCATTGTAACAAATCCAACATTCATAAAAACTAGTTGGACAACTACGGTCAGGTTCAATAACATTTTCAATTCATAATATAATGTAATTCAAATATTTTTCTTTTTATCTTGTTTTTCATTTTTATGGTCACATTCCTATGTTTACTATAATATTGCTTACCCATACTTTAATACTTGTATTTATTGCTCTTAACATTTTCTTATTGTTGTGATCAACATTTGTTTGTACAAACTAAAACAACAAATTTCATGTGTTCAAACATTTATCTTTAGTGAACACAAATTGTTGTAAAATGAGGAATGTACATATCACTAAAGTATCCATTCCTTAATCCCCTGCCATAGATTAGAAGGCCATACTGGTTAGGGTTCAGGGTTGTTGGGGGCGACTCCGTATTATCGGGTTCAGAAGAGTGTTCGAGGTTAGGGGCGGCCATGTCCCCCGCCATAGGAGGTTAAAATGCTTTGGCTTCGTGCCCCCTGCCATAGAAGGCTGAAATGCTTCGGCTTCGTGCCCCCTACCATAGAAGACCATACTGGCTAGGGTTCAGGGTTGCTGTGGGCGACTCTGTCCTATCGGGTTCAGAAGTGTGTTCGAGGTTAAGGGCAGGCAGTCCCCCTGCCATGGAAGGCTAAAATGTTGAGGCTTCGTGCCCCTTGCCATAGAAGGCTATACTGGTTAAGGTTCATGGTTGTTGGAGGGAGACTCCGTCCTATCGGGTTCAGAAGCATATTCGGGGCTTGGGGCGGCCATGTACCCCCTGCCATAGAAGGCCAAATTGCTTCTGCTTCGGCTTTCATGCCATAGAAGGCTAAATTGCTTCGGCTTCGGCTATACCGGTTAGGGTTCAAGGTTGTTGGGGCGACTCCGTCCTATCGGGTTCAGAAGCATGTTCGGGGTTTGGGGCGGCCATGTACCCCCTGCCATAGAAGGCTAAATTGCTTCGACTTCGGTTATACCAGTTAGGGTTCAGGGTTGGGGGGGAGGCGATTCCGTCCTATCAGGTTCAGAAGCATGTTCGGGGTTTTTGGGCGGCCATGTACCCCCTGCCACAGAAGGCCAAATTGCTTTGGCTCCCATGCCATAGAAGGCTAAATTACTTCGGCTTCGGCTATACTGGTTAGGGTTCAGGGTTGTTGGGGGTGACTCCATCCTATCGGATTCGGAAGCATGTTCGGGGTTTGGGGCCGGCCATGTATCCCCTGCCATAGAAGGCCAAATTGCTTCGGCTTCGGCTATACCGGTTAGGGTTCAGGGTTGTTGGGGGACAACTTCATCCTATCGGTTTCAGAAACATGTTTGGGGTTTGGGGCAGCCATGTACCCCCTGCCATAGAAGGCCAAATTGCTTCGGCTTCGGCTCCCCTGCCATAGAAGGCTAAATTGCTTCGGCTTCGGCTATACCGGTTAGGGTTTCAGGGTTGTTGGGGGGCGAATCCGTCCTATCGGGTTCAGAAGCATGTTCGGGGTTTGGGGCGGCCATGTACTCCCTGCCATAGAAGGCCAAATTGCTTCGGCTTCGGCTATGCTGGTTAGAGTTCAGGGTTGTTGGGGGGCGACTTCGTCCTACCAGGTTCAGAAGCATGTTCGGGGTTTGGGGCGTCTATGTACCCCTGCCATAGAAGGCCATATTGCTTCCGCTTCGGCTACACCGGTTAGGGTTCAGGGTTGTTGGAGGGCAACATTACTTTAAATATTCTTCAACATTCATACAAATGTATTTTAACAATTTCTATAAATTAGATAACCATTTTTTTATTCTTGGTGAACATTACTGTAGTTGTAGCTTAACATTACTTTAATATAGTTCAATATTTGTGTAACCTTAATTCAATATTTTATACATACTATATCACCATTTATTATATTCAGGATCAACATTTCTGTTGTTGTACATCAACATTAATTTAAATATTGTTCAATATTTATTTGAAATTATTTCAACATTTCCAATTTATTAGATATAAAGAAACTGATTTGATTTTGTTTTATATTTGGCAGGTTCATGTTTGACTTGATATGAATGCAGAGATATTGTAACTACACTTATTTAATATAATATTTAATTTTCAGTTTGAAAAATTATTGTAATGCATTGGTTTTATAAATATGGTCACAAATATTTTACTTTATGCAATGCAAATTGGAACTTTAAAATTGTAGTTCCAAGTTCCCACCCGTTATTTACCCCCTTGAAACCACGTGCCCCGCAAAAAAAAAGAAATGAATGCACTGTATTTTACCATGTTCTAAAACATTCAAATTAGCAATTATATTTTGCCATCGCGTTAAAAAAAGTCACGGCGTCCAGTTCTGCGCACGTTCTATTTTGTCATCGCGTTAAAAAAAAAGTCACGGCGTCCAGTTCTGCGCGCGTTCTATTTTGCCATCGCGTTAAAAAAAAGTCATGGCCTCCCGCTTGCTAGTCACTGTGTCCAGTTGTAGTGCGCGCTCTAGTTGATTAGTAGCTATTTATTTGGGCTTACTACTAGTTTATTAGGTGGGCTTTAGTTGAGTTTAAAGCCAGCGCGCTTAACCAGCTTCCACAAGTTAGATAGGAGCCCCCCTCCATGACCTTGCCATGTTGGTGGACACACGCATGCTTCGTACCGCCAAGCGCAAGGATCTTGACACCTTGTTTGCATGTTTGCACGCAGGGCCATATCTAAGATTTTGAAGCCCGGTTGTGAAACGGTCCTATATTTAAAAACAGTTCAAATTACCGAATTTATTTGAATTCTATTACAATACTACAACAGACATTCATGCCAAAGAACTAATGGAGAAAATTTTGCTTGTGATCGAACCTTGACATGCTAATACGAAGTTCACAAAATCTAAGGCGAAAGCCCACCCCACCCCCCCCCCCTTTCCCTCTTCCTCCACACACACACACACCACCCCAAAAAAAACTTTGACTCTTGTCCAACAACGCACCATGATTGTTCATTTGATTTTTATCTTGACGGGTAGGACAACCGATGAAAGGGAAGGGAAGGGAAATTGGAAATTAGAAACATAACTGGAAAAAGGAGCGGAAAACAAACTAGAAACGAGATTCCCATGTCCCTATGGAGTCATGGACTCACGTGCTTGAGAAGAGGAAACGATATGCAGCCATGAAAAAAGCAATGGATCACTCGCCGATTCATGGAGGATCGCGAGAAGGAGTCTGCGGCAGAAAACGAGATGAAAAATCGGCAGCAAAACAAGACAGTTAGGCTTTGTTTTGCCAAGCTTGACAAAGTAGCGGTACTAAAGTGTGCGGTCGCTCCAGTTGCACTACCCAATGTAGGGACATGTTTGCACTCATCGTCTGGCAGCTTTGTAAAAAAAACAGAACGCACGTGTCTTCAGGGTGCGGCAACGCGCAGCCGGCTTAGCTCCTACTGATGATAAAAATGCCACACATTTCGGTTGTTTATTTGTTGTACAATATAGCATTTAAGTCCTTTGTTCTCTATTCTTAGGATCTAACATTACTGGAAAACGCTTGATCGGTACCTGTTGGTAAGGGCCATAGGTATCGGTTCTATAACCGGTACCGAGCAACCGAGACTAAAGGCATCGGTCATAGGTACCGGTTATTTACCCGGTACCAAAGGGGGTCATTGGTACCGGGTCATAACACGACCCGGTACCAAAGGTTTTGAAGCAAAAAATATATTTTAAATACCCGGAAGGCTCCCACACACTCACAAGTCACACGATTTTTCACGCGAAAATACGCGCGTGCGGCGCGCGGGGTTCAAACCCATGACCTCCTGCTTCGCGCGTTGCTCCCTTACCATCTCACCTACACACCACAGCTGACCAAGTCCTAGATGCTTTCCTTTTGAATTAACTCTCGGATGACCCTTTGGTACAGGTTGGTGTTACCAACCGGTACCAAAGGTTGACCTTTGGTACAGGTTGATGTTACCAACCGGTACCAAAGGGTCCTCGGGGCGTACCAAATTTAGACCCGGTACCAATGACCCCTTTGGTACCGGGTCATAAGCAACAGGTACCAAAGGGGGGTGACCGATAGGCCATTTTCTGGTAGTGTAAATTAGATGCTTCGCATTGTGTAATATTATATAAAGATAGATAATTTTACTGTGGGTCCATTAACTTTTACTGAGTTCTCAATCAGATCCGTTAACTAAAAAAGTGGTCATATGGGTCCATTAACTTTTACCTAGTTCTCAACCAGATCCGTTAACTAAAAAAGTGGTCATTTAGGTCCCAGATCTAATTAAGAGAGCAAGTGGAGGTCCAGACCCAGCCATGGAAGCACTTTTTGGCGACGTGGCACTGCCACCATGGATGACCGGTCATTGAACGATTGATTTTTTTTATATTTTAGACCTCCATGTATTTGTCATGTGCGCCTTTATCCTCAAATTGATCCTCTTTCCCTTTCTCTCTTCTCCAACAGAGCTCACCGGAGATTCGTGGCCACTGCTCCAATCCATCCCGATCCAATCCATCGGCAGCAGGTACGAACAGTGAAGCTTCCCCTCGCCTCTGTCTCTGATCTGCTCTGACGATGTTGCAAGGGAGTTCATCCGCATGGTACGGGGAGTCCTTACAACCGCCGCCGCCGCCGCGCCAAAGCCTGTGCTCTGCGGTCTGCTCCACTCATATCATCTATCTCCTATATATCTATCCATGGTTCACCCTCAAGATCACAAGTGTTCCTAGCTAGTTAGGCAACTCTGCTATATATTATTTCTATATCAATGCCACCAGCTCCTTAGTTTGGAACCGGTGTGTAAAACAATCATTGGTTTGCTTGTCAAGTTTAATCACATTGTCGATTTCTGTTACGCCTTTTGTTTGCTGAATCTCAACCTGTGGTGTGGTGATCCCTGCTCCGGCTATGCAATACTCCTGGAGAGTCCTGACCATTCTTCCTTTTGTTTGTCACTGGGTATTTGTTGTTTTGTCTCCCTTAGCTGAGCTCCATGCTAAATAATGACCAAATATACTATTGAGTTGTCTACTGAAATTTTGGCGATTAATCTAGTTGATCTCACCGTGACTTTTGTTAAACATTTGGTTGCAGCAGCATTGTGCCATCTTTTTAATTTGTGTATTGTATGATGCTGCATTATTAACTTTGTGGCCATGAGAAAGAACCCATGTCGTTTGCTGCTTCTCATTGACCACTCTAATTAGTGATTGCTGTACCATATACTTTTTGGACTTGATCAAGATTTTGCGAATAATGGTTCAGCCTAGTGGAGAATCAAAGAACAGGGTGTTACTCTTTAAGTTGAATCCAACTGTTTTACAGGTGGTGGTCATGCGTTATGGTGCTCGTTGTTAACTGCTCATCATCTGTTGATATCTGTATGATATCATCGTCTGTCATGACTTTGTGGCAGCTAAGGTTGGGCGACGATGAACAGAGACAGTTCTTGGCAAGGTCAGGATGTCCTTGTGTGTGTTGACACCCAAAAGTGGCACGGTGACAGGCAACGGTCGGACCGGTCACCTTCAACGGTCAGACCGGTAAGGATAAATTTCTCCAAATGCAGGTTGGACTTCACCATTGGATAGCTCTCATCGAGTAGATCAAGATTCATATATAGAACGTCCAATTTGGAGTTCGGATGAGTGAGATATGGCTTCGGGAAGTCCTGCACCCTGGGTTGACCGGTCAGACCGGTTCCCTTGATAGGTCAGACCGGTGTGGTCTGTAGAATCCGAGTAGGAGTTGTATTTTGACATGAGATTTGTATAAGTTTTGACTCCACCAGGGGCAAGACCTACCCTCCCTATAAATATAAAGGGATTCGGCCGATTGAGGGTATCCCAATCGAATCAAACAACAATGCATCTACTTTTTATCCTCTAAACCCTAAATCCCTTTTCCAACCTCTCCATGCTGTTCGTCTACTGATCTCCACGATCAAGATGGCGTCCTGGTCAACCTAGGGCATGTCCGGCGACGATCACGCCCTGACGGGGTCCCTCCCGGGCGAGATCTTCGACGGCCTTTGCTAGTTTGCTCGTAAACTAGTCGTTCTTCGCTACGTAAGTGCGTTGGTTATCCCTTTGCTGGTTTGCTCGTAAACCTCGCCGTCCTTCACCACGTAAGCGTGATAGTTACCTTCTCGAAACGATCGACTCGGCGAAACCCTAGGGCACCGGTCTGACCTTTGCCCCCGACCGGTCTGACCTTTGCCCCTGACCGGTCCGACCTTTGTCCCTGACCGGTCTGACCTTTGTCCCTGACCGGTCAAGGCAGCCTTCCTGCCGCTCGGTTCGTTTGCGACCCGCGTGATCTAGCGCTCTCGTGTGTTGACCATATTTTGCGTCAACATACTTTTGGCGACTCCGCTGGGGACGAATATTCTGGTTATTCAAACAACCGAATTTTTCTGACCTAGCCATATACTTAATTGATCTACTATCTTGATTCGCCATTATAGTTGGATCTGGTCCTTTTAGACCGATTGCATCAATACTTGTAACTTTGCATCAGGCTGCTCAAGCCGTTTGCATTGTGTTTTGCTTGCTCTTACATATTGAAGATCAAAAGAGAAGCGAAGTGTCCGTTATTGATTGCTCAAGTTATCAAGAACAATTTGATTCATTGGTCACAAGACTTGAAGCATCAAGACGTACATGGCGGGCTACCCACACACTTCACAACAATATTACTACAATGAGCCCAAGGTACAAGTTGCAAATATGTTAGATTTTTCTAATAATTATTTTGCAAGTACCACAAATCCTTATGTTGATGTTGCTAGATATGATACTAGTAGGCATATTGCATCGGCTAGTCATTGTTCAGATAATACTTTCAATTATGTAAATTATAATTCTGAATTTTACATGCAAAAGCCATTGTCAAATAATATGCATAATTCAGATTTTAGTGTTACTAGCAACATGCAGCATTATTCTCATACACCGGCAGCGGAACAAGTTCAAATGCCGGTTAATGATTATCAAGACCAAACTAACATGGTGAGTTCGGCCAGTTTTTATGAAACACCACATGCTACTAATTTTAATAATATTCAGCAAGGTGTTTCCTCTTTTAATTCATCGGCTGTAAATTCACAGTTTGTGGTTTCACCACAATACATGCCGTTGAATGAGAGAATTGGCTATGAAAATTCTACATGTCCAGCCAATTATTCTCAACCATTGTATACTGCACAACGTATTAATAAAGTGGAGGTTGCATCGATAAATTCAGCACCATATGCAAATGCTAATAATCATAATTTGGCTCCAAGTGTTATTCGTAACCAAAGCCAAATTAATGGAAATTCAGCAAGCGTGCATTTGTCTCCACATGTGCAAAAGCATGCATTAATTGCTAAATCAGAAAGTATCTTTGAAACCAAAGCATCCGATTTTCTAGATGAAGAAGTCAAATACGAGGACCTTTCTGAGGAGTATCGTCAGGAATTGGATATGCTTCTTAGACAATCCAGACAGAAATACTTTTCTCAATGGGTGATCAATAAGAGAAAGAAGAACGATTCAAATTTGAGCAATAGTTCGGATATTACAGTGACCGAACGATTTGAATCTGTTCAACCAAAAGAAACAATTTTGGCTGTACAAAATCAAGTCAAGCAAGGCCATACTTGATTTTTCTAAAGCCGAAGGTGTCATACAATTTTCTAGTGATTATCACCTCATTGAACGACAAGTTCTGGCTGAGAAAAGTTTAATACATCAAACTGTTGAAGATCATGACAAAAGAAATGAGGAGAAGGCATTGGCATGTCAATGCAAGGTGGTTTCCAGCATCCCTGGAAGCACCGGTCTGACCGGTCCTATTAACCGGTCTGACCGGTCCATGGAGAATATGGCTGTGGGCTGCCATCTAGAGGAGAGGCATGATATCATCTCCATCAAGGTTCCTCGCCTCTCCAACATATTTGATAAGGTATGCTTTGCAAGTAATTCCCAATCAGATTCTGTGTCTTCAGTTAATAATTCTAAAAGATCGATTGAGGATGGTAATTTACTTGCTAGCAATAGTATACCTTTAGATTCTATCGGCCAATGCATTGTGAAGATTAGAAAGGCTGATCATAAAAATACTTTGGCATTTAAATTTTCTACATCATCATTGCCAAAGTTTTTGTCTTCATGGTTTGCTTGTGGTCATTCTGGATTGAAAAGCAAGAAACCAAAGTTGATAAACATTGTGAAGACCGATGATAATATAGTGATCAATTCAAAAACTTCGGGCAAGGGAAGCACAAGTAAAGGTATAACCGAATGGATCGATGATAAATCTGAACCATTTGTTTGCTCAGCCTTGAAATCTTCTCCACAAAAGAATCAACTAAAGAAGACAAAGTATACCTTTGATTTGACTTTGTGTGATGACTTATTTGATATCTTGCTTGAGCATAATTTTATTAAGTTATTTGATCACAAAGTCATACCATCACTTCTGGAATTAAAAGAGCAAGAATATTGTAAGTGGCATAATTCATTTGGTCATAACACTAGCCATTGCAATATTTTTCGCCAAGTCATCCAATCGGCCATTAATACAGGACGATTGAGATTTGCTGAAATTTCAGAGGATGACCAGTTGACTCCAATTGGTTTTGATGGCAAAGGATCATCAGATCGGTTAGCATCAGCCGGTTCATGCAAAGATCCAAAGCTCCCAAGTGATGAAAAGGACATCGTCTATGACCTGCAAGATCAAACAATTATTGAGGACGATGAGCCTACAAAAATTCCAGAAGTCGCTGGGGGGCAAGCGAATATTTCTGAATCGGAACAAAAGCCGATTGCTCCTGCTGGGCTGACCAAACAGGTCAGACCGGTCAAACCGGTTGAGCACACCGATCAGACCAGTCCTGGTCAGTGGCGTCCAAAGATCCTGGAACCAGAGTGTTCTCCAGCTCAAAGAGTTAAAGACCGTGACAAGCACAATGGTAAAAAGCCGAAGCTCACTTTTGATGAACTTCTGGCTAAATACTAAAAAGAAAATAAGGCCAAGCGTGCTAATCGGTCAAATGATGTTGAATCATCAAGATCATCTCCTAAAAATAGTTCTGGGAATTGGAATTGGCAAAGGAAAAATTTTCATTCAGCAGCACCATATTTTCCTTTTGAACAATCAATGCCAATTCCATATGTTCCACATCCCACTTGTTTTGATCCTTACTCGTCATGGGAGTGGAATAATCCTTGGACACATACTCCTTCATATTTTAGACCATACCATGTAGAGTATGCAGCTCCAAGAGAACCTTCATATGTGAGACAACCGTACGTTGAAAATGACCGTTTTGAGCGAAAAAATCGGTCTAGAGTTCAAGACAAGAAAAAGGTTGTCAAGCAAGTGTATCGAGTTAAAAGGGATGGCCGCAACGATAAAAGTTCAGATCTGAATATAGTTGATGAAAAGCCGACTGAGGTGTTGAAAACTTCGGCTATTGATGGCAAAGAAAAACAAAAATCGGCTATTGATCCTTCAAGTGCCAAATCTGAACTAAATGAGTTGAGAGCACCAAAAATCAAGAAGAAAGCACTGCTGTCCAAAACTGAAGCAAAGCCAAGTCATTCACTTGATTTATCTCATTGGCGGAAGAAGAAGTTACAAAAACTTGGTGCTCAAGAACTGAGAAAGATAGGCATGACATGGGTTCCTAAAGTAAGCATTCAAACTCAAGATAAGGGTGATGTTCAAGCAAAAGGTGCAACAAAGTTAACGGAGAAGAAAAGGCATGAGAGAAGATTTTCAAAACTGAGGTTTGCACCAAATCATCAGAATTATTGGGATTTACATCATCCATTTGCTTTACAAATGCCATATATACCTATATCTTGGAATTCGTCCTTAGATATGTTTGGTTATCCCTCATGTTCTTATTTTGATCCTTGGATGCTATATGGGTCTTTATATCATGGAGGGTTCTCACCAAATATCTATGCATATTAATTAAATAGGTATTGCCCTTGATCATTATAAAGCCGAAATATTTAGTTCCTAGAGATGGTTTTAGTTTCTTCATTTATAAATCTCTCTATACTTTATTTTGGTTGAGCATACTATTATGGACGAATTCACTATGGGTGATATTTCATTATCGTCCTTGGCAACGCATATGGTCGATAAATGTCTTTGACTATCGTCCTAAAGCAATAGTCTCCCGATGAGAGATTATTTATTGACTTCAATGTTCGGGGGCAAGATATCAGCAAAATCAAATATGCTGGTGTTAGCCATCGTCCCTGTATAAATTTGGATCAGATGAATGTTTCTTGGTACGCAAGCTTTACCAAGAAACAGGGGGGCATATGTTGACACCCAAAAGTGGCACGGTGACAGGCAACGGTCGGACCGGTCACCTTCAACGGTCAGACCGGTCAGGATAAATTTCTCCAAATGCAGGTTGGACTTCACCATTGGATAGCTCTCATCGAGTAGATCAAGATTCATATATAGAACGTCCAATTTGGAGTTCGGATGAGTGAGATATGGCTTCGGGAAGTCCTGCACCCTGGGTTGACCGGTCAGACCGGTTCCCTTGATAGGTCAGACCGGTGTGGTCTGTAGAATCCGAGTAGGAGTTGTATTTTGACACAAGATTTGTATAAGTTTCGACTCCACCAGGGGCAAGACCTACCCTCCCTATAAATATAAAGGGATTCGGCCGATTGAGGGTATCCCAATCGAATCAAACAACAATGCATCTACTTTTTATCCTCTAAACCCTAAATCCCTTTTCCAACCTCTCCATGCTGTTCGTCTACTGATCTCCACGATCAAGATGGCGTCCTGGTCAACCTAGGGCACGTCCGGCGACGCTCACGCCCTGACGGGGTCCCTCCCGGGCGAGATCTTCGACGGCCTTTGCTAGTTTGCTCGTAAACTAGTCGTTTTTCGCTACGTAAGTGCGTTGGTTATCCCTTTGCTGGTTTGCTCGTAAACCTTGCCGTCCTTCACCACGTAAGCGTGATAGTTACCTTCTCGAAACGATCGACTCGGCGAAACCCTAGGGCACCGGTCTGACCTTTGCCCCTGACCAGTCCGACCTTTGTCCCTGACCGGTCTGATCTTTGTCCCTGACCGGTCTGACCGGTCAAGGCAGCCTTCCTGCCGCTCGGTTCGTTTGCGACCCGCGCGATCTAGCGCTCTCGTGTGTTGACCGTATTTTGCGTCAACAGTGTGCATATGTATGCTTCATTCTGTTTCAGTTCTAGATGTTTTCTGTTGTAGTTTATATCCACTGGAGATTTTGGGGGAGTAATTTAGCTTTACAACATTGATTTTTGTCCGAGCATGGATTCCGCTCCACAAACTAAAATGTGTTGCCATCATGCCATGTAGTCATCAGCAACTGTCACAATTTGTCCCTCGGTTTTGGTAAAGATTGCAAGCTTAATGATACTGTCATAACGGGTCTACTGAGTATTAGCAGATCACGAATGGCTCGATGGAGGTGATGATTTTGGGTGATTTAAGGACGCACTGGAAGCTACACAACCTGCAGAATTCTAGAGCTGCATTGTGCCACTTTTTCGTCAGATTGCCCTCTGTTCCCAATTTCAGGAAGCCAATGCTGATATGGTCAGAGGGTAAATGATTGTATTTCCACAATGATCAAGAACACACCTACTCGGTTGGCAAAGGTTTGTCTTCTGTTTATATCTCTTACAAATTGCAGGGCTGAAAACTTTGATTTTTGTTGGATAGTTATTCAAATATATGATTATCCTTGCAAACTCTGCAACAAGAGCTACTGTTGTGAATTTGTGATTGATTGACAGGTAATACACATGTATATCAATTAATTAGCGAATACACATCTATCTGCTGTGGCTGAGCAAGAGCAATGCAGTGAGTTTAGGAGGCGTTTGGTTCGACGTTTTTCCTCCGTATCCCTTTACAGCGTGATCTGATCCCGGTAATTACTGTTTGGCTTGAGCTGTCCTGTAACAAATCACGACGGTAACCGATACGCTGTATGCAACTGTGTTACCGCGCGCCATCGAGCGTTATCCGATTCCCCACCTCCGTCGCTTAGTCGTCCGCCTCCTTCCTCACGAGCTCGCGGCACATGGCGATGGTGCCGCCGGCGACTCCTTCGGTACTTCCGCCGAATCCACTATACCACAACCCAAATTTAGCGTCGGACGTTGGACGGTAAAAATCTGATATCACCGTCGAACCATCTGTCGCTAAAACTTAACGACAAACCATCGGTCGGTAAAACAAGATTTTGTAACTGAACATCGGTCGCTATTTATATTTGTGTTTAGCATCGGAGGATTGGTCGGTACAAATGAATAGAGAGGTCCAACAATCGGTCGCTATTGTGGCCTAAGCTCACGCGCCAAGAAAGCCCACTTGCGCGCGCATTGTTTTGGCCCAAACTCGGCTAGCTCAACGGAAACCCTAGCTAACCTCACAAAACACGAAGCCGCCGCCGTCTCTCCTTGCCGCGCGCCTGGCACCAAAACGACGGCGGCCGCACCTTGTTTCCCGCCGTCCACCGCGAATCATCGAAATCTCGCGCTCAGTCCACGCGCCGCCCCGCGTGCTCCTCCACCCGCAAAATTTCATCCACCCAGCGCCTCACCGCCCACCGCTAAATCTACAGCCGGCCCAGTCCGCCTTCGTCTTCCCACGGCAAAATCGCGACGTGCTCCATCCCAACCCAAACGCCGCCACTCCTCCCGCTGCCCTGTGCTGCAGCGCCACCCCTTCCCCCCTCCACAGATCGAATCCTCATCCACAGATGCACCCCCAAATCGAGTGCTGCAGGCCACCACTTCCCCCTTGAGAAATCGAGTGCTCATCCACAGATCCGCCCCCAAATCGAGTGCTCATCCACAAATCCGCCCCCAAATCGAGTGCTCATCCACAAGTCCGCCCCCAAATCGAGTGCTCATCCACAAATCTACCCCAAACCTGGTGTTCGTGGCCTCCTTGCTGCACGCATGAGGAGGTATGGGTGAATCCACTCACCGTCCCCAAAGAATCGAAGGCAAGAACTGAAGAACGGCTGCTGTACTGACCTCTGACGAGACGGCTGTTTGGAGGTTGCTGCATCGACCCATCCTATCCTCTCTGCTCGCCTCCAATCTGATTCAAGTAATGAAGCTAGACCTGCTGTACTTGTTTGTTGATTCTGGTTTAATCCAATGGACATTGATACATATATTTGTTAGTTGTATACAACGTGAATTCAGACATGTTTTTTTTTTGGCAGACAGCAATGCTGGATGCATACATGCATTACATCTTGTAAAATATACTTGAGAATTGAGATGCTTGTCTTACTTTTGTCTCTGCACAGCCACTTCCCTTGCGGCATCATCCACTAGTATCTTACTCAATACTCATAATGCAAATAATGGCTTTACTTCATACTGAATTGGCTCTTCTTTGGGCATGTCGTAAGCATTGGAAAATTTCTGGATAGATGCCCACAAAATTCACATTTCACAACAGCTGACTATTGTGTGTAATGGCTTTCTCTAGTTCGTATTCCTTACTAACATATTACCATCTTATAGGCTCTTTAGTGTCAATTGATGGATATATTTCAGTATGAAGCAATGTGAAATGTAATTTGTAACTGTATGCAATCCACAGATTTTGTACCTACTAGGCTCATGTATTTAGATTTTTTAAAACTAATGATGGTGTCAATCTTCAGCAAAGATTGATTTATTACATGTAGTTCCATTATTATTCTTGCCTCAGCAGTAAACATGCTGCTAGTTTGGAAAATATTAAAGCAACTGCAAGTGTAGTTTATTTGCATGGCCATATAAGAAGCAAATAGTTTTGGCCTCTATGCTAAGAAAGCATTACTGTACCAATAATGTTGGCTCTATATCTTGAATATATACCTAATCCATGCTATATATCTCTGCAGGAGCAGAACCTGTAGCTGCCAGCATTTGAAACTTCTGGACATCTTCAATATTCATAGCAGCTTGCCTAGAAGTTATTGGTCGAAGGAGCTTGTGTAACGGTATGGTTCCACTTCTCTAGTACCTATGCCTTTTGGTGATCGCCTTCTTTTCAGCTTCTAATATTTTGTGTGGTTGCACTCCTTGTGAAAAAGATATATTCTGAAAGTCGCTTGATCTCCTCATGGATAAAACATGGATCAACAATGATGCTAGGTACAACGCAATTATTTCATAAATACTAAAAGTGTTGTGTAGTTAACAAGGGATTTGACACAAAAAATTACATGTAGGCACACCAAGGCATATTTGCAAGGGGTGAACAGTTTCCTAGCTTTTGCATTTAGGAATTCAGCAGTGGGTGACAAAATATTATGCCCTTGTAGAAAGTGTGTTAACTCATTTTGGAGAGAGGCAAGTGATGTACGTGAGCACTTGATATGCGATGGGTTTCTAAAAGGGTACACAATATGGAACTTACATGGAGAACGTAGCTCTTCTTTTTATGGGAACAATGGGGTACAGAACCATGGGAACTTTGATGGTGCTGAGGTTATTGAGGAGTCTACCGAGGATGATGACATATCTGATTTACTTAGAGACTTAGCTGCTGGTTTAGATGATAGAGGTGATTTTGATGACAATAGTTCTGTTGAACCTTGTGCTGATCTACTTGCCATTCAAAAGTTGGTAGCAGAGAATAGCAAAGAGCTATACCCTAATTGCAAGAAATATACACAGTTGCGTTTCCTTATTAGATTACTGCATCTTAAACTCCTTGGAGGATGGACTGATAGATCTTTTGACCTGCTTCTAAATCTACTTAACGATGCACTACCTGAGGGTTCAGCACTGCCTAGAAACTTCCATGAAGCTAAGAAATTGGTTAAATCCATTGGAATTGGGTACACTAGTATTCATGCATGTGAAAATGATTGCATTCTGTATTGGGAGGGGAATTCAGATTTGAATATATGCCCGAAATGTAAGGTTTCACGGTGGAAATCAGTAAGGAAGAGTCTAGATGGAAAACATGTATACAAGGTTCCTAGGAAGGTTCTTCGGTACTTTCCAATAAAGAAATGTCTCCAAAGGTTATTTCTGTCCTCTAAAACAGCAAGTTTAACTAGATGGCATGATGAAAGCCGGATAAAAGATGGTCTGCTAAGGCATCCTGCTGATTCAGAGCTATGGCATGACTTTGATGAAAAGAATGAAGAGTTTGCTGCAGATAGCCAGAATATCCGTCTAGCATTTGCCACCGATGGTTTTAATCCATATAGAACCTTGAATTCCACCTATAGTGTTTGGCCTGGTATTTGTATCCCCTACAATTTTCCACCTTCAATGTGCATAAAGCAATCCAATTTCATTCTTTCTTTGTTGATTCCTGGTCGAAAAAGTCCTGGTAGTGATATGGATGTATATTTTCAACCACTTGTTAATGATTTGTTAGATATGTTTAAGAATGGAGTTAGAACTTATGATGCATCGAAGGGTGAGTACTTCCAGTTGCGGGCAGCAGTTCTATGGACTATTACTGATTTCCCAGGTCTAGGCTATGTCTCTGGGTCTGTCACAGCTGGCGAAGCAGCATGTCCCGATTGCCACTCCTATACATGTTCAATTTCACTTGGTAATGGCAGCAAGACTTGTTATATGGGGCATCGTAGATTCTTGCATGAAAAGCACCCATTTAGGTTTGATGCTGATAAATTTGGTAGTACTGAGTTTAGGCCAGCACCGATTCCACTTTCTGGAGACGAAATTTTGGAGCACACTAAAGATTTTAAAATAGTTTTTGGTAAGGATGCTTCTGGAAAGAAACCAGCAAGCAAGAGACGCAAGGAAGGGCAGCCATTGGTCATTTTGAAAAGGAGATCTATTTGGTTTACACTTCCCTATTGGAAAGATTTAATGTTGCGGCATAATTTTGACTTCATGCACATAGGAAAAAATGTGAGTGAAAGCTTTGTTAATACATTCATGGGCACCACTAGTAAATCTAAGGATAACTTGAACTCTCGGTTGGACATTCAAGCTCTAGGAATTAGAAGTGATCTTCATCCTGTTGAAGTTGAAGACCAACTTTATTTACCACCTGCACCATACACAATGAGTCCTGATGAGAGGAAATTGTTTTGTCAAGTACTTAAAGGAGTGAAGTTTCCTGATGGTTTTGCATCTGATATACGACATAATGTACATGTGAATGAGAGAAAGATATTTGGTCTTAAGAGTCATGAGAGCCATATTATCCTGCAACACTTGCTGCCACTTGCTGTGAGAAAAATTTTGCCTGAAATAGTTAGTGCTGCTGTGATTCGCATATGCAATTTTTTCAAGAAACTTAGCTCCCCAGTCATTCGAATAAATGAAATGGAAATACTAGAGGCTGATATAGCTGAGACATTAAGCCTTCTTGAGGCTATATTCCTTCCTTCTTTTTTTGATATTATGATACACTTGATGGTACATCTTCCTGCGCAAGCAAAAATAGCTGGTCCAGTCCATTTTCGCAGCATGTGGCCTGTAGAGAGGTAATTTCTTGGGCATATTGCAGAATAGTGAACAATAAATTTGTACTACTTTTACAATATGATCAATGTGCCTATTATTTATGTGCATAGGTTTTTGATGAGATTGAAGGGTTCTGTTCATACAAAGAGTCATCCCGAGGGATCAATTATGGAGTGGTCTATGTTTACTGAGTGCCTTACACTTTGCTCTCGCTATTTACGTGATGAGACTCAACTTAACCACCAAGTTAGAAATGATGAAGGTTGTAGTACAACTCCTTTCTTCCGTAGCATTGGTCGAGGATTGGCTGGAAAGAGCACAGTGAGTTTAGACCACAAGACTTGGTTGCAAGCCCATAGATATGTTTTGTTCAACTATGCCAATATAGGACCTTACTTGGAGTAAGTTATTTAATTTTTTAACATCACATGATCACTTTTCAGCAAGCATGCTAAATGATTTAGTGACCCTTGCAGCATGCATGCTCACTATCTATCCTCCATTGGTCTTCGAAATAAACGAGACATCAATCGCATGCATCATGAATCCTTTCATGAGTGGCTTAGGCTGCATGTAAGTAAACAATGAAACTTAAAACATGTTATTTGAGATGGATTTTATATTTACTTTAATTGTAGTATTTCATATCCACAGGTGGAAGAAAAGTGTGAGGAAGTACCTGATGAGATTAAAATTTTAGCTAAGGCACCAATGATGATTGCACAGAAGTATAGTAGCTATACCATAAATGGATTTAATTTTCACACAGAGTCCTATGATGAGGGTAGATCTATTCAAAATAGTGGGGTTGCTTTAGTTGCAGAGTCAACAAGCTTTGACAGGGACAATAATGATAACATTATTATAGGAAGCAACACTTACTATGGTATTATAAAGGAAATTATTGAGCTAAACTACCACCATAAAGGAAATGTGGTACTTTTCAAGTGTGATTGGGTTGACAACCGTGTGCAGGACAAATGGGTAAAAAGGGACCAATTTGGGATCACAAGTGTCAACTTTAAGCATTTATTCAATACAGGTGAAAAAATATCAGATGAGCCCTTCATTCTAGCATCACAGGCAGTTCAAGTGTACTATGTTCCTGATCCATTTGATACTGAGTGGGCTGCTGTTCTTCAGTCTAAACCAAGAGATGTGTATGACTTTGATAATTTGGAGAACGAGCACATAGATAATGATAGTGGACTTACTATGCAATTGCCTGATCTAAGTGCAAATGTGACTGTGGACATTATTAACGGGACTATCCCTTCTGTCAGAACAGACATAGATGGTGTAATTGTTGACACTAAAAAATCTAAAAAAAAGTCTGCAAAGTAAGTCTTTTTTATACAATGTGGTAGTTATAGATTCCTTATAGATTCCTTGCAATGGTTGCTGATTTCTTTGTTCTTTTTAGGAAAAAAAATGGCAAGCGCAAAAGGAAGCAATAAGGATGCCTCTGTTAATGAGTATGAACAGCAACGACAAAGAAGGATTGCATGCAACAAAAAGAGGTTGGAGGCTCTCAAACTCCCTTCTATGAGCCATGTCTTGCAGCAAGGTCAAACTAGGAAAAGAACAAAGGTTTTGTCTAGACTTTTCTTGTCACAACAGTCTTTCATTCTCGTAATAAATATTTATACCATAATGTTTCTTTCTTGTAGAGAACTTATAACATGAGTGATGCAGCAAGTGAAGGTCATAATCTGCGTGTGAGGCCACAAAGAAATCGTGTTGAGGCTGCAAATGACCAGATTGGTGAAGATCTTGATTGTGAATCGTTTGGAGATTTCTTAGGTGACAACGAAGGTATTGTAGCATGTCCAATATCTCGTTGCAACATGTATAAACAATACTTGCCATTTTACATATATGCTTCTTATATTTCATTTACTTGTAGTAGATGTTCACAGCAGTACACAAAAGAAGAGGAAAGGAAGGGGTATAACTAGATTGGAAGACATATTTTCAAGAACGCCTAGCATGCCTAAAATCAAAATAATGCTCAATAGGTATGGTCAGCCTGTTGGAAAGGTTTCTAGGAGGTTTTCTAGTGCCATTGGCTGTCAGGTGAGGAAGACAATATCGGTAGGGTGTGCTGATTGGAGGCTGGTGGATGCTGAAAAGAAATATGAAGTATGGACTGACATAAAGGTAATGCATGTCATCATTTCCCTTTATTCTACCATATGAAACTGTTTCTGTCTAGGCCTGAATCTATTTGCATGAAACCAGGCAATTTATGATATTGATGATGCTGGCTATATCTGGTTTATGGAAACTGCGGGAAAGAAATGGAAGGAATTTAAGTCAACCTTGAAGAAGTTGTATTTTAGTGGAAAATTTACTGATCAGCAGCTGAAAGAAAAACATGCTGATAGAGTCAGTCCTGCTGATTGGGAGTTTCTCATTGACTATTGGATGACACCTCAATGTCAAGTAAGTAATAACTAATATGTGCTGCATTTGCCCTTGAGTTCTTGTTATTTATTTGCATAACTTAACATTTTTTTATCATAGACTCACACGGAAAGATGCAAAGTGAACCGTGGAAAGCTGCAACTACATCATACATCAGGCAGTAAGAGCTTTGCTTGTTCTGGGCATGAATTGGTATAGAAAATATCTCTTGCATTGTAATTCAGTACATTATTTTCTTGCATTTTTAGTACTGAAAATTCATGCTTGTAGGGTGAGGAACTAGGGCGCCCCCTCGAAGAGATGAACTATATATCAAAACACATACGAGAAAGAATGGAGTTCCTTCAAGGCATGCAGAGCCAGTAATAGTAAGTTCCCTTTTCTTTAGAATTTTAGTGCGTAATGTTACTTTATGCTATAGTAACATCCATATTTCTTTTCTGTAGGAGAAACTTAAAGCAATTGTTGAAGCCCATCCAGAGTTGAAGGAAAGAACAATTCAAGAAGGTGATGCCTTTGCTGCTGCCTGTGGAGAACAGGAGCCAAGAGGTCGTGTTCGTGTTTTGGGTCTAGGTTCAACTCCTCAAGATGTTGGTACCCCTGGTTTGAGGTGCTACACACCAACAAGGCTTCAAATGGAAGTTCTGGCACGTAAGAAGGCTGAAAGTGAGAAAGCAGCTTTAGAACGACGAATAGTGGAAATGGAGGAGGAAATGCAAGAGGAAAGGATGGCAAGGCATAATGTGGAAATCAACTCACACAATGGTTCTAACTCACGACTCAAAACACAGGTGTGGGCATGGTCTTGTACTCAGTTTAGATTTCAGATTGGTAGCAGGCTACTGTTACAATGTCTTACATTTCCAATGCTTGCTGTAGAGCCCAAGGTCTGAAGAGCGTGTTGGTGAGGCGCATCATGACGCTGAATGTGAAGAAGATGATATAGATAACTATGATCACTTAGATGAGGGTCAATGCTTGCTTGTCAACAGCCGTGCAGCAGCCCCATCAATACCGCTGCCTCATCAGTCCCATCAGGGTAGCCCCACTAGTGCAGCCCCAACAGCCCCAGCAAGGAATGATACCCCTCGCCTTCCACATGATGATCTTGTAATCTTCTCAGCCCAATAGAGTTTCTTTCATAGTGGTTCTATATATTCATTCAACTCTGATGAGTGCACCATTTGTTTTAGGTTGGAAATGATGTGATATTATACGCCGTTTTGAGATCTGATCTACCTGTGGCTAAGGGAACAATTATTTCCACTAATCCAAGCACCATCTTAGGAGGCCAGGCACTTGGAAAGCAGTATTGTGAAGTTATTGTGAACTTAGTGCTGAAAAGGGATGCAATTCTGCCTCGCCCTTATGCTGAGATGAACACTATGGCTGATGCTTTTATGATGTCAATTGCATGGCCATATAGGAAAGTAAGAACCTAGACTCGTCTATTTTTGTTTTTATTTGTGGTGATTGACCAAGTTTCTAACTAAATATGTGTGCCAGTTGAAGGTTAGCAAGGCATCAAAATCCTCCCTGGGTGTTGCAGGTATTACTACACACCTGATGTTTACTTTCAACAAACAACCTTGAGTAATCTATCATGTTTCTATTGATAGGACCAATGTGAATTTGTAAATTTAAGTAGAACATGTGATCTGCTTAGCAATTGGCTTATTTTTGAGCTGGAATAGTGTAAGAATTATGCAAACTTAGCATTTTTAGTGAGAAACAACAGGGAGCATGTGAACAGAATAGGTTACCAAATAATCCATGTTCATTCCTTTGCTGAAACTTTGCTGGAAATTGTCACTGATCACATGTTCATATTGGACTTTCAGGCAGTTCTAGGAGAAGGGCTAGGCAAGATGCTTGATCAGGACAGTTCGCTAATCAAAGTGCTAATGTGAAGCTTTTGTGTGTGTTTGTTGGCCTTCCTGGAGATGAAATCTTTTGCATTGAACCTAGCAACGACTTCGAGCTTGGTTGCAGTGAACTGTAGGTTGGTAGTTTTTGGTCACAAGTGATGTAGGTTGATAGCTTGCTCATAGATGCAAATTTGATGGCTTTTGGTCACAAACTGTATGTGTACAAATGTGGATTTCTTGCTCAGGCTGTGAGCCAAGCTTTAGCTTTCTAGCGTTCAGTGTGACATTAGATTGGACTAAGCTGATTGTATGGATGAATCAATATAATTGGATCTGCTCTTTATGAATGAATCTGTCAATCTTCCAATGATGGTTCCTATGGTTAATTTATCTTGTGATGAATGATATGAATGGCACTGACCATTATTTTTAACGAATTACATACTGATTATATATATATATATATTTGATTCATTTAAATTGGTCCTGTTGGATTGTTGGTCGGTATAGGTGTATTTACCACGAACGTTTGGTCGGTAATCATTCTTATATACTGTTAGGCAGTTGGTCGGTATTTTTCATGTTACTGTCGGAACGTCGGTCGGTAAAAACATGTTGGTCGGTATATATCTATCCCGACGCCACTTATAGCGACTATTAGTTCTGGTTGCTATAACCCTATACCGACCGATGGTTGGTCGCTACAACGACTTATACCGACCACAACGTAGACGGCCATCATGGGCTGTGGTATAGTGCCCCCCCCTTTCCCTCTTCCTCCACACAGACACACACCACCCCAAAAAAAAACTGACTCTTGTCCAACAACGCACCATGATTGTTCATTTGATTTTTATCTTGACGGGTAGGACAACCGATGAAAGGGAAGGGAAGGGAAATTGGAAATTAGAAACATAACTGGAAAAAGGAGCGGAAAACAAACTAGAAACGAGATTCCCATGTCCCTATGGAGTCATGGACTCACGTGCTTGAGAAGAGGAAACGATATGCAGCCATGAAAAAAGCAATGGATCACTCGCCGATTCATGGAGGATCGCGAGAAGGAGTCTGCGGCAGAAAACGAGATGAAAAATCGGCAGCAAAACAAGACAGTTAGGCTTTGTTTTGCCAAGCTTGACAAAGTAGCGGTACTAAAGTGTGCGGTCGCTCCAGTTGCACTACCCAATGTAGGGACATGTTTGCACTCATCGTCTGGCAGCTTTGTAAAAAAACAGAACGCACGTGTCTTCAGGGTGCGGCAACGCGCAGCCGGCTTAGGCTATTTGCAGCGGCGCCCTGCAAAACGTCCGGAACCTCTACTGTGCCGGTTCTTTCGTCAAAAACGGTCTGCAGCGGCGTCCTGGAAAACGTCCGCCAAAATCCCGGTCTCCCTCCCCCTCCCCCAAATTTCCGGGGCGATTCGTCGTCCGGCAAATCGCGTCGACGCCGCCTCCCCCGGATCCCTCTCGCCCGCCGCGCCTGCCTCTCCGCCATCACCGCCCGCCGAGCTGTACCTCCGCGAAATCAGTTCCTCGCCGCCTCCCCCTCTCCCGTCGCTCGCTTGCTTCTGCTGCGCCGGCGGCAACGTCTCCACGCCGCTCTCCACCTCCGTGCTCCTCCCTGCTCCCGGACGAGTCCGCGGCGTCCTCGGCCGCCGCCGCGTCGTCCGGGTTCGAGAGCTCCGAGTCCTTCGCCGCCGTGCCGCTGCAGCCGGTCCCGAGGTTCCCGTCGGGACCCATCTGCGCGCCCGCTGGAGGTGACGAGGACGAGCACATGGCGCGCGATCGCCTGAACCCCGCCGCGCACATGGCGCGCAGGAGCCGCAGGGCGAAGACGAGGACGAATGAGGTAGCAAATCTCGAACTGGGATCTGACACGGCGCGAGCTGCTCCAGGTGTTCCAACGCATCGACGTGGTGAGCCGGGACTTCGACAACATCGTGGAGCTGGAGCTCGGCGCGCCGTGGCCGCTGCCGCAGGTCGAGGCCACGGCCACGCTGGCGCACAAGTTCGAGATCATCGGTGAGCGACCCCCGCCCAGCTCTCCTCTCCTCTGCTCACAGATTCTGAATTTCTGATGCATCGATGCGCGCCGGCTATGGGCGCTCGATTCTAACGGTGCAGGGACGTCGGGGATAAAGATCAATTTCGAGAAGACGACGGTGAAGACGAGGGACGGCCTGTCGCAGCTGCCGCCGGTGGAGGTGCCCCGGATCCCCGACAACCTGCGGCCGCCGTCCAACACCGGGAGCGGCGAGTTCGAGGTGACGTACCTCGACGAGGACACCCGCATCACGCGCGGGGACAGGGGCGAGCTCCGGGTCTTCGTCGTCGCGTGAGCTGCTGGCCGGCCTCTAATAACCATGGCACAAGTGAGACTGGAAAATACCTGATAGCTGCTGCTGCCGCCATTGGATGATTTTCTTGCCTCTGAGTCGATGATCTCTGACCAATCTTGTAGCAGTCTGTTCTTCTTCATCATGCCGTGGTACCATACAGTGAATTGGTGTAATGGTTGTAGAGTTGATGCGCTCGTGAAGAGACTGAAAAATAAAGAAGGCGAGGAGGAGGCGCGGCGGACGCGGCGTCGAGCGGAGGGAGCCCGGGGCACGGGCGATACAGGCGGCCGATACCGGTCACCGCTGCAGCTGGGAATAGATTTGGGGAGTAAAATTTTTACAGGGTCTCTAAATTTAGCTTTGGAGGGTGAAATATAGAGGCTATCATTGCACATAGCCTTAGCTCCTACTGATGATAAAAATGCCACACATTTCGGTTGTTTATTTGTTGTACAATATAGCATTTAAGTCCTTTGTTCTCTATTCTTAGGATCTAACATTACTGGAAAACGCTTGATCGGTACCTGTTGGTAAGGGCCATAGGTATCGGTTCTATAACCGGTACCGAGCAACCGAGACTAAAGGCATCGGTCATAGGTACCGGTTATTTACCCGGTACCAAAGGGGGTCATTGGTACCGGGTCATAACACGACCCGGTACCAAAGGTTTTGAAGCAAAAAATATATTTTAAATACCCGAAAGGCTCCCACACACTCACAAGTCACACGATTTTTCACGCGAAAATACGCGTGTGCGGCGCGCGGGGTTCAAACCCACGACCTCCTGCTTCGCGCGTTGCTCCCTTACCATCTCACCTACACACCATAGCTGACCAAGTCCTAGATGCTTTCCTTTTGAATTAACTCTCGGAGGACCCTTTGGTACAGGTTGGTGTTACCAACCGGTACCAAAGGTTGACCTTTGGTATAGGTTGATGTTACCAACTGGTACCAAAGGGTCCTCGGGGCGTACCAAATTTAGACCCGGTACCAATGACCCCTTTGGTACCGGGTCATAAGCAACAGGTACCAAAGGGGGGTGACCGATAGGCCATTTTCTGGTAGTGTAAATTAGATGCTTCGCGTTGTGTAATATTATATAAAGATAGATAATTTTACTGTGGGTCCATTAACTTTTACTGAGTTCTCAATCAGGTCCGTTAACTAAAAAAGTGGTCATATGGGTCCATTAACTTTTACCTATTTCTCAACCAGATCCGTTAACTAAAAAAGTGGTCATTTAGGTCCCAAATCTAATTAAGAGAGCAAGTGGAGGTCCAGACCCAGCCATGGAAGCGCTTTTTGGCGACGTGGCACTGCCACCATGGATGACCGGTCATTGAACGATTGGTTTTTTTATGTTTTAGACCTCCATGTATTTGTCATGTGCGCCTTTATCCTCAAATTGATCCTCTTTCCCTTTCTCTCTTCTCCAACAGAGCTCACCGGAGATTCGTGGCCACTGCTCCAATCCATCCCGATCCAATCCATCGGCAGCAGGTACGAACAGTGAAGCTTCCCCTCGCCTCTGTCTCTGATCTGCTCTGACGATGTTGCAAGGGAGTTCATCCGCATGGTACGGGGAGTCCTTACAACCGCCGCCGCCGCCGTGCCAAAGCCTGTGCTCTGCGGTCTGCTCCACTCATATCATCTATCTCCTATATATCTATCCATGGTTCACCCTCAAGATCACAAGTGTTCCTAGCTAGTTAGGCAACTCTGCTATATATTATTTCTATATCAATGCCACCAGCTCCTTAGTTTGGAACCGGTGTGTAAAACAATCATTGGTTTGCTTGTCAAGTTTAATCACATTGTCAATTTCTGTTACGCCTTTTGTTTGCTGAATCTCAACCTGTGGTGTGGTGATCTCTGCTCCGGCTATGCAATACTCCTGGAGAGTCCTGACCATTCTTCCTTTTGTTTGTCACTGGGTATTTGTTGTTTTGTCTCCCTTAGCTGAGCTCCATGCTAAATAATGACCAAATATACTATTGAGTTGTCTACTGAAATTTTGGCGATTAATCTAGTTGATCTCACCGTGACTTTTGTTAAACATTTGGTTGCAGCGGCATTGTGCCATCTTTTTAATTTGTGTATTGTATGATGCTGCATTATTAACTTTGTGGCCATGAGAAAGAACCCATGTCGTTTGCTGCTTCTCATTGACCACTCTAATTAGTGATTGCTGTACCATATACTTTTTGGACTTGATCAAGATTTTGCGAATAATGGTTCAGCCTAGTGGAGAATCAAAGAACAGGGTGTTACTCTTTAAGTTGAATCCAACTGTTTTACAGGTGGTGGTCATGCGTTATGGTGCTCGTTGTTAACTGCTCATCATCTGTTGATATCTGTATGATATCATCGTCTGTCATGACTTTGTGGCAGCTAAGGTTGGGCGACGATGAACAGAGACGGTTCTTGGCAAGGTCAGGATGTCCTTGTGTGTGTTGACACCCAAAAGTGGCACGGTGACAGGCAACGGTCGGACCGGTCACCTTCAACGGTCAGACCGGTCAGGATAAATTTCTCCAAATGCAGGTTGGACTTCACCATTGGATAGCTCTCATCGAGTAGATCAAGATTCATATATAGAACGTCCAATTTGAAGTTCGGATGAGTGAGATATGGCTTCGGGAAGTCCTGCACCCTGGGTTGACCGGTCAGACCGGTGCCCTTGATAGGTCAGACCGGTGTGGTCTGTAGAATCCGAGTAGGAGTTGTATTTTGACACGAGATTTGTATAAGTTTCGACTCCACCAGGGGCAAGACCTACCCTCCCTATAAATATAAAGGGATTCGGCCGATTGAGGGTATCCCAATCGAATCAAACAACAATGCATCTACTTTTTATCCTCTAAACACTAAATCCCTTTTCCAACCTCTCCATGCTGTTCGTCTACTGATCTCCACGATCAAGATGGCGTCCTGGTCAACCTAGGGCACGTCCGGCGACGCTCACGCCCTGACGGGGTCCCTCCCGGGCGAGATCTTCGACGGCCTTTGCTAGTTTGCTCGTAAACTAGTCGTTCTTCACTACGTAAGTGCGTTGGTTATCCCTTTGCTGGTTTGCTCGTAAACCTCGCCGTCCTTCACCACGTAAGCGTGATAGTTACCTTCTCGAAACGATCGACTCGGCGAAACCCTAGGGCACCGGTCTGACCTTTGCCCCCGACCGGTCTGACCTTTGCCCCTGACCGGTCCGACCTTTGTCCCTGACCGGTCTGACCTTTGTCCCTGACCGGTCTGACCGGTCAAGGCAGCCTTCCTGCTGCTCGGTTCGCTTGCGACCCGCGCGATCTAGCGCTCTCGTGTGTTGACCGTATTTTGCGTCAACATACTTTTGGCGACTCCGCTGGGGACGAATATTCTGGTTATTCAAACAACCGAATTTTTCTGACCTAGCCATATACTTAATTGATCTACTATCTTGATTCGCCATTATAGTTGGATCTGGTCCTTTTAGACCGATTGCATCTATACTTGTAACTTTGCATCAGGCTGCTCAAGCCGTTTGCATTGTGTTTTGCTTGCTCTTACATATTGAAGATCAAAAGANTTCTCATACACCGGCAGCGGAACAAGTTCAAATGCCGGTTAATGATTATCAAGGCCAAACTAACATGGTGAGTTCGGCCAGTTTTTATGAAACACCACATGCTACTAATTTTAATAATATTCAGCAAGGTGTTTCCTCTTTTAATTCATCGGCTGTAAATTCATAGTTTGTGGTTTCACCACAATACATGCCGTTGAATGAGAGAATTGGCTATGAAAATTCTACATGTCCAGCCAATTATTCTCAACCATTGTATACTGCACAACGTATTAATAAAGTGGAGGTTGCATCGATAAATTCAGCACCATATGCAAATGCTAATAATCATAATTTGGCTCCAAGTGTTATTCGTAACCAAAGCCAAATTAATGGAAATTCAGCAAGCGTGCATTTGTCTCCACATGTGCAAAAGCATGCATTAATTGCAAAATCGGAAAGTACTGTCTTTGAAACCAAAGCATCCGATTTTCTAGATGAAGAAGTCAAATACGAGGACCTCTCTGAGGAGTATCGTCAGGAATTGGATATGCTTCTTAGACAATCCAGACAGAAATACTTTTCTCAATGGGTGATCAATAAGAGAAAGAAGAACGATTCAAATTTGAGCAATAGTTCGGATATTACAGTGACTGAACGATTTGAATCTGTTCAACCAAAAGAAACAATTTTGGCTGTACAAAATCAAGTCAAGCAAGGCCATACTTGATTTTTCTAAAGCCGAAGGTGTCATACAATTTTCTAGTGATTATCACCTCATTGAACGACAAGTTCTGGCTGAGAAAAGTTTAATACATCAAACTGTTGAAGATCATGACAAAAGAAATAAGGAGAAGGCATTGGCATGTCAACGCAAGGTGGTTTCCAGCATCCCTGGAAGCACCGGTCTGACCGGTCCTATTAACCGGTCTGACCGGTCCATGGAGAATATGGCTGTGGGCTGCCATCTAGAGGAGAAGCATGATATCATCTACATCAAGGTTCCTCGCCTCTCCAACATATTTGATAAGGTATGCTTTGCAAGTAATTCCCAATCAGATTCTGTGTCTTCAGTTAATAATTCTAAAAGATCGATTGAGGATGGTAATTTACTTGCTAGCAATAGTATACCTTTAGATTCTATCGGCCAATGCATTGTGAAGATTAGAAAGGCTGATCATAAAAATACTTTGGCATTTAAATTTTCTACATCATCATTGCCAAAGTTTTTGTCTTCATGGTTTGCTTGTGGTCATTCTGGATTGAAAAGCAAGAAACCAAAGTTGATAAACATTGTGAAGACCGATGATAATATAGTGATCAATTCAAAAACATCGGGCAAGGGAAGCACAAGTAAAGGTATAGCCGAATGGATCGATGACAAATCTGAACCATTCGTTTGCTCAGCCTTGAAACCTTCTCCACAAAAGAATCAACTAAAGAAGACAAAGTATACCTTTGATTTGACTTTGTGTGATGACTTATTTGATATCTTGCTTGAGCATAATTTTATTAAGTTATTTGATCACAAAGTCATACCATCACTTCTGGAATTAAAAGAGCAAGAATATTGTAAGTGGCATAATTCATTTGGTCATAACACTAGCCATTGCAATATTTTTCGCCAAGTCATCCAATCGGCCATTAATACAGGACGATTGAGATTTGCTGAAATTTCAGAGGATGACCAGTTGACTCCAATTGGTTTTGATGGCAAAGGATCATCAGATCGGTTAGCCTCAGCCGGTTCATGCAAAGATCCAAAGCTCCCAAGTGATGAAAAGGACATCGTCTATGACCTGCAAGATCAAACAATTATTGAGGACGATGAGCCTACAAAAATTCCAGAAGTCGCTGGAGGGCAAGCGAATATTTCTGAATCGGAACAAAAGCCGATTGCTCCTGCTGGGCTGACCAAACAGGTCAGACCGGTCAAACTGGTTGGGCACACCGATCAGACCGGTCCTGGTCAGTGGCGTCCAAAGATCTTGGAACCAGAGTGTTCTCCAGCGCAAAGAGTTAAAGACCGTGACAAGCACAATGGTAAAAAGCCGAAGCTCACTTTTGATGAACTTCTGGCTAAATACTAAAAAGAAAATAAGGCCAAGCGTGCTAATCGGTCAAATGATGTTGAATCATCAAGATCATCTCCTAAAAATAGTTCTGGGAATTGGAATTGGCAAAGGAAAAATTTTCATTCAGCAGCACCATATTTTCCTTTTGAACAATCAATGCCAATTCCATATGTTCCACATCCCACTTGTTTTGATCCTTACTCGTCATGGGAGTGGAATAATCCTTGGACACATACTCCTTCATATTTTAGACCATACCATGTAGAGTATGCAGCTCCAAGAGAACCTTCATATGTGAGACAACCGTACGTTGAAAATGACCGTTTTGAGCGAAAAAATCGGTCTAGAGTTCAAGACAAGAAAAAGGTTGTCAAGCAAGTGTATCGAGTTAAAAGGGATGGCCGCAAAGATAAAAGTTCAGATCTGAATATAGTTGATGAAAAGCCGACTGAGGTGTTGAAAACTTCGGCTATTGATGGCAAAGAAAAACAAAAATCGGCTATTGATCCTTCAAGTGCCAAATCTGTACTAAATGAGTTGAGAGCACCAAAAATCAAGAAGAAAACACTACTGTCCAAAACTGAAGCAAAGCCAAGTCATTCACTTGATTTATCTCATTGGCGGAAGAAGAAGTTACAAAAACTTGGTGCTCAAGAACTGAGAAAGATAGGCATGACATGGGTTCCTAAAGTAAGCATTCAAACTCAAGATAAGGGTGATGTTCAAGCAAAAGGTGCAACAAAGTTAACGGAGAAGAAAAGGCATGAGAGAAGATTTTCAAAACTGAGGTTTGCACCAAATCATCAGAATTATTGGGATTTACATCATCCATTTGCTTTACAAATGCCATATATGCCTATATCTTGGAATTCGTCCTTAGATATGTTTGGTTATCCCTCATGTTCTTATTTTGATCCTTGGATGCTATATGGGTCTTTATATCATGGAGGGTTCTCACCAAATATCTATGCATATTAATTAAATAGGTATTGCTCTTGATCATTATAAAGCCGAAATATTTAGTTCCTAGAGATGGTTTTAGTTTCTTCATTTATAAATCTCTCTATACTTTATTTTGGTTGAGCATACTATTATGGACGAATTCACTATGGGTGATATTTCATTATCGTCCTTGGCAACGCATATGGTCGATAAATGTCTTTGACTATCGTCCTAAAGCAATAGTCTCCCGATGAGAGATTATTTATTGACTTCAATGTTCGGGGGCAAGATATCAGCAAAATCAAATATACTGGTGTTAGCCATCATCCCTGTATAAATTTGGATCAGATGAATGTTTCTTGGTACGCAAGCTTTACCAAGAAACAGGGGGGCATATGTTGACACCCAAAAGTGGCACGGTGACAGGCAACGGTCAGACCGGTCACCTTCAACGGTCAGACCGGTCAGGATAAATTTCTCCAAATGCAGGTTGGGCTTCACTATTGGATAGCTCTCATCGAGTAGATCAAGATTCATATATAGAACGTCCAATTTGGAGTTCGGATGAGTGAGATATGGCTTCGGGAAGTCCTGCACCCTGGGTTGACCGGTCAGACCGGTGCCCTTGATAGGTCAGACCGGTGTGGTCTGTAGAATCTGAGTAGGAGTTGTATTTTGACACGAGATTTGTATAAGTTTCGACTCCACCAGGGGCAAGACCTACCCTCCCTATAAATATAAAGGGATTCGGCCGATTGAGGGTATCCCAATCGAATCAAACAACAATGCATCTACTTTTTATCCTCTAAACCCTAAATCCCTTTTCCAACCTCTCCATGCTGTTCGTCTACTGATCTCCACGATCAAGATGGCGTCCTGGTCAACCTAGGGCACGTCCGGCGACGCTCACGCCCTGACGGGGTCCCTCCCGGGCGAGATCTTCGACGGCCTTTGCTAGTTTGCTCGTAAACTAGTCGTTCTTCGCTACGTAAGTGCGTTGGTTATCCCTTTGCTGGTTTGCTCGTAAACCTCGCCGTCCTTCACCACGTAAGCGTGATAGTTACCTTCTCGAAACGATCGACTCGGCGAAATCCTAGGGCACCGGTCTGACCTTTGCCCCTGACCAGTCCGACCTTTGTCCCTGACCGGTCTGATCTTTGTCCCTGACCGGTCTGACCGGTCAAGGCAGCCTTCCTGCCGCTCGGTTCGTTTGCGACCCGCGCGATCTAGCGCTCTCGTGTGTTGACCGTATTTTGCGTCAACAGTGTGCATATGTATGCTTCATTCTGTTTCAGTTCTAGATGTTTTCTGTTGTAGTTTATATATCCACTGGAGATTTTGGGGGAGTAATTTAGCTTTACAAATTGATTTTTGTCCGAGTATGGATTCCGCTCCACAAACCAAAATGTATTGCCATCATGCCATTGCCATGTAGTCATCAGCAACTGTCATAGTTTGTCCCTCAATTTTGCCAAAGATTGCAAGCTTAATGATACTGTCATAACGGGTCTACTGAAGTATTAGCACATCAAGAATAGCTCGATGGAGGTGATGATTTTTGGGTGATTTAAGGACGCACTGGAAGCTACACAACCTGCAGAATTCTAGAGCTGCATTGCGCCACTTTTTCGTCAGATTGCCCCCTCTGTTCCCAATTTCAGGCAGCCAATGCTGATATGGTCAGAGGGTAAATGATTGTATTTCCACAATGATCAAGAACACACCTACTCGGTTGGCAAAGGTTTGTCTTCTGTTTATATCTCTTACAACTTACAAATTGCAGGGCTGAAAACTTTGATTTTTGTTGGATAGTTATTCAAATATATGATTATCCTTGCAAACTCTGCAACAAGAGCTACTGTTGTGAATTTGTGATTGATTGACAGGTAATACACATGTATATCAATTAATTAGCGAATACACATCTATCTGCTGTGGCTGAGCAAGAGCAATGCAGTGAGTTTAGGAGGCGTTTGGTTCGACGTTTTTCCTCCGTATCCCTTTACAGCGTGATCTGATCCCGTTAATTACTGTTTGGCTTGAGCTGTCCTGTAACAAATCACGACGGTAACCGATACGCTGTATGCAACTGTGTTACCGCGCCCCATCGAGCGTTATCCGATTCCCCACCTCCGTCGCTTAGTCGTCCGCCTCCTTCCTCACGAGCTCGCGGCACATGGCGATGGCGCCGCCGGCGACTCCTTCGGTACTTCCGCCGAATCCTCGCCACCCCTCTCGTGCTGCTTCGGCCCTTCTGCGGCGGCGCCGAAGCAGGGCAGGTGCGTTCGATAATCGATCGATCTGTCCGTCAAATTCTTTCGAGCCAACCTCTCCCCCCTCCCCCCCTAATCTCTAGGTCCATGTGAGGTTAATTTCTCTGGTTCATCTCGTCTCTGCTGCTTAGGGTAGCGGGGAGGAGCTTCGCCTGTGAACAAGGGGGGAGCTAGGGCAGGAGCAGGAAGAGTGGCGCGGCAGCATCCCAGCGAGGAGCTACTCCACAAGGTCTGTTGCGAGGGCATTCAGTTCGTCTGTAGTTCAGTGCCATTGTTGCCTTCCAGTGCGGTTTTGCTCGTCAGATCGGTGCTTACGATGATTTAATTACTTCTTTTGTGATTCTGCTTCCCGTGGCTTTGCTTATTGTTCATAATCTACCCGCCTCGATCTTTGCTCTCAGAAAACAGGCTGGTTTCTGCACTCATATTGAAATTTTGGTAATCCAATGTTTGTCCTTTTGCCCCCTCTTTTTTCAGATGAGGTTCAGAGGAAGAACTGAGGGATCCTCAAGCAGACAACTACTAGATCTGCAGATAAAGCTTGCTTTATTTTTTATTAAGAGATGTTCTTGTTTTATTCTGAATTCGTGTTCTCAGTTTGGAGCTCTAAGACATCCAGCACTGAAATTATCACAAATTTGTATTTTATTTTATTTTGACATAGTGCTGAGACATAAAAATTATTGGATTCAGGTTTATTATGATGGATGGATATTGTAGTGTCATATCTGTAAGCAAGATCAAAAGAATATTTTATTCATTGTTTTGCTGCAGCCGGTAACATTGTTCCAAACAAACAGTGTAAAGGAATTGATAACGTTACTTTACCCAACCAAACAATCAATGCATTTCGTTACAATGTAACAGATACCGTCGGCATCTGTTTCCATTAACGTTACCACTCTCTGACCTGAACCAAACACCACCTTAGGTATACAGGATTACAATATCATCTCCCATGAACGATCGCAAATAAGAAGAAAAAAAAAGACAGTAAAATACAGTAATTAATAGTAGTTGCTTAAATGAAATTAGTCATGCATCGCCGACATGATCAGGTTCTCCATGGCACCTTAATCACTAGTATATATGATCACGTCCTTCTCCTGGGCATGGAAACGGCGTTGCCGTCGAAGAGCTCCTCTATGATGGCCTCGAGGTCCTCGCCGCTGAGCTTGATGTACTTCTCCGTCTGCCTCCCCGCGCTGAAGTGCTGCGAGAATCGGCCGAGGAAGGACCGGTACGCCGGCACGATGACGGCGGCGATGGACACCCTGAGCTCCGACTGCAGCTGCTCGTCGCTGACCACCCACGCCCCCTGCGTCCGCTGGATCTCATCCATGGCCGCGTTGAACTGCTTGAACCGGTCCTTGAGCACCTGCTTCTGCACGTGCCCCTTCACGGTGATCACGCCGTCGTCCCGGAGCAGGTTCAGCACGCGGCTCCACGTCTCCCGCTGGTAGTTCTTGTGGTACTGCCGCAGGTCCGTCGACCGCTTCCGGGACCACGCCTCGCCGACCACCGCGTTGATCTCCGGCGAGCCCCGGATCTTCTGCAGCATGTAGCGCCCGTTGTTCATCAGGAAGATGCTGCTCAGCGACGGGTCCTTGTACAGCCGCGACTTGGCCTCCAGGTTCCCGTGCAGCAGCTCCATCACCTCCATCAGCTGCGCCGCGAACGGGTCGCCGCCGCACTCGTGCTCGTCGGCGTCCGGCCGGTGGTACTCCTGGAACACCTGCTCCAGCGTCTTCTTGTACTCGCACGCGTACTTGAGGTAGTTCATCAGGTACCGGGTCAGCGGGTGCACCGCGCCGCCGGGGACCGGCTGCTTCCCGGCGTCCGCGCGGATGGAGCTCTCCAGGTCGCAGAAGATGGCCGCCGCCGACTCGCCCAGGCGGGACCGCACGGACGCCATCTCGTGCCTGAGGTCGGCCAGCACGGCGGCGGCCGCGCCGCCGCCGCAGCCGTCCTGGTCGTCGGCCGTCGCGGCGAACGCGTCCACCACGGGGGCCACGTCGCGGATGTTCTCGTACATGTCGAGCACCTTGAAGAGCTTCTCCGCGGCGCGCTTCGTCAGGATGACGGCCTCCGTGAAGGTGAGCACGTGCAGCATGGCGCAGTGCGCGAGGTCCGCGAAGACGTCGCGGCCGACGCCGCCGTCGAACACGCGGGCGCACAGGTCGCGCTCGCCGGGGAGGTCCACCTCGACGGTGTGCCGGAACGCCTTGATCCACGTCGCGATCTCCGACTCCAGCGCCTCCCACGGCATCTTCACCACGTCGTCGATGCTGGACTTGTCGTAGCCGAGGCTCTGCAGCGACGCGTCCAGCGCGTTCCGCCGCGCCACCAGGAACACCTGCGTGCACTCCGTCTCGTACCCGGCGGCGAACATGGCCTCCGCCATGGCGCTCAGCCGGTCCACCGTCTCCGGCGGGAACGGCGGCGAGGGCTCCCAGGCGCCGTTGCCGTCCGACAGGGGCATGACACAGCGGTCGGGCTCGGCGCCGTGCCCGAACGACGGCGGCCGCTTCATCGACCTGCCCGTGGCGCTGCCGGTGTCGCCGCCGCCGGGCACTGCCTTGGCGACGCGGGGGTCCTCGAGCAGCGCGTGGAACTCGTCCTCCACGAACGTCATCACGCGGTGGAGCACGCCCGTGACGCGGTGCAGCCCGATGGTGTACTTGCCGCCGCCCTCCGCCTGGACCGCGGTGAGCGCGGACGAGAGCGCGGCGATGCGCCGGATCGCGGCGAGGAGCGGCGGCGCCTCGCCGGCTGCCTCGGGCGCCCACTTGTCGTCGCTCCCCTCCGACGGCGCGATCTCCTGCTCCACGGCGCTGGCGTACTTGTCCAGCGTCACCTCCGAGACGGGCGCCGGCGATTCGCCGGCCCTGTGGGCGGCGAGGAACGCGTCGATCTCCGCCGACAGCGCGCCGAGGTCCGGCTCGCTGGCCTCCTCCGGCACGGCGTCGGGCGCCGCTGCCTCGCCGCCGCCCGCCGCATTCTCGCTGTCGTCTCTCTCCAACCGCGCCTCCTTGATCTGCTCGTTGAGCTTGATGGGGCCGAGCGAGAGGTTGCGGGCGAGTTTGTCCTCCCGGGTGGTGGCCGCCGAGAAGCTGCTGGACTTGAGCGGCGCGACGGGGATCCTATCCATTGCTTGCCGCGGCGCCCAACGAGCCCGGGGGAAATGAAGGTCAATGCCTCAATAGTGGTTGGACCGGGCGTCTGGCTCCTGATGAGGCATGCAAAGGGAGGGAGAGGACGAGGACGGGGAGTGGAGGAGGTGTTGGGGAGAGAGGAGAGGTCGCCGGAGGATGAGGGAGACATGATTTGAAAGGGTCTTTCTCTCTCCTCTCTTTGCAGGACAGAGTTTGCTAAAGAAAGCATTGGTGCCGGCTACCTCGCGGCGACGTGAGTCCCTCGCCAAAACATGTTCTCGCCACCAAGCTAGCAGCTCCTCAACAAAGTGGAAGAAAATAAAAGAAGATTGCTGCGATTTATTCCCTTTGTTTTTATACATTATAAACTGATTATTAGCTTGTTCTAAATGCCCATATTGGGATTCAAAGGGAGGGAGTGTTATTTTTCAATTTTGACGTCCATATTGGGTAGCCCAGCCAAAGTCCCAGATTTGATAAGCTATAAATATAAGTTTTTGCATCTTATAAAAGGAGGATCACTTAGTTCAATTCTCCAAAGGTAACATTTGTATTCAAATAAATTATTAAATTCTAATCACCCATTTCTAAATTTGAATTCAAACTTTTTTGCAGTTGAACCTTAGCTTTTACATTGAACCAAAATATTTATAGAATTGTGCTATTTGTTTGTCAAAAGTTTTCATGGGGGAATATGTCGAATTACACATTTACACCGACATACATTCTAGAGGTTTATGGTGGACCTCCATCTCCAACGAACTCATGAACTCGAGCAAAATCTAGGATTAGGTTAGGTTCAGGAGTTTAGGAGAAAGATTCATGGGCATTGATAGTAGGGGAAGGCCCAAAGAGGTTGTCAAACTCTGGCCGAAGAAAACATGTTCTCTGAAGCATTTTTAAAGAAAATTGTGGAAGAAGAGAAAAGAAGATTGTGATTTATTATTTTCCAAATTGCAGATTTTTATTTCAAAATTTCAGCTTTTGTAAACTTAGAATATGACATCCAAATTGGCCAACCCACCCAAAGTCCCATATTTAAAGAATTTTTTATTTTTTTCTAGTTCAATGGCGAAATTCATGCTTTGGAAAATCTTGAACTTACTATTAATTAGATGAATTTTTGTAAAGGTCCAATTTGTATTTTAAAAAATTAAATAATCCATGAGTAGATTTCATTTCAAACTTTTTTTGCATTGAAGTTTAATTTCAAACTATGAAGCCAAATATTTACATAGTCATGCTACTTATTTTTCGATAGATCCTTTTTGGGGGTGGGGGGGGGGCATGTGTCCAATTACTGACCTCATGATGGTTAGGGAAAATTTTGTAGGGCCTCCATCTTTGGTGAACTTGTTCCAACGATGTCTATAGGTGGGGTTTAGGTACAAGAGTTTAGGACTCATGGCACCAAATTGTGGAGGAAGGACAATGGGTCATATATTCTTACTGTGTTGATTTGCTGGCTAGTGCTACCAAAGATGAAGGCGGATGGTTGGTCTGGGGAGAGAAGAAATTTAGAAATGGAGCAGGGGTAGAGGGTGAAAGTCGATGGAGGGAAGTGGTGCATGCGTGTCAGAGGCAACCCGAGCATGGCATCTGGTACCCTCAATTGGGTGGGGTATTTTTTTTTCGATAAATAGACAGACGGATGTCCTATACTTATATTATTACACATTTTAGATTTGAAGTGTACTAGAAAATTTCCAATCCGAATTTCCACGTGCCTCAGACGTACATCTGCCACCTGCGTTGGCCATGCATGGTTTTTCCCCATATGGCAGTGTGGCTGCGTGCGTGTGATGCTTGGTCAATATCCCTAGCCTGGTCTCCTCCAGCGGGAGGTATCCTCTAATCTTCCTTCTTGCACAACCCGTTTCCTTCAAGTTCTGAGTAAAATCTCTGTTTTGGTTCTGAACTCAACTGGGTGTGCAGCTGCCTACAGACTATGAGACTCCAATACTTGGCATGAGCTCTACACTGGTAGAGACTTCCAGTAACGACGTACTACCCCTTGTCTCTTCTCATCACAGCAGGGACCAGCTGATGGACTGATGATGACGTATGTCAAAACTTCATTTTGGGCTGTTCAAAGTCTTGGGCCGTGTAGAAGGGACAACCCCTTCTATACCAGGCCTATTCAAGTCATGGGCTCATGACCCGTGCCACTCTCGCAGGTCTCAGCCCACCTATGTCTCGAGACGATGATCAAGGTCACGTGCGGCTCGGAGATGCTATATATCTTCCGGAAGATTTTTTTTTTCTACGTATCTTTCAATATATGAGATTCGTGCAACTATTACACGTCGTTAGATTTCAATGATTCTCCCACAGTAGACAGCCAGGAGCGCATCACGCCGTGCCTTTAAGAAAACTACTTGTATACGTGTCGCCCTATGGTTGGCCATGGTTGGAGTGCGTGTTTTGAGATTTCAAATTAAAACGTATTTATCTCATGAACCTCGAACTCATTTTTGGATCCGTTTTAACTACTGAGCTATTGAGAATTAATCCAACACATTAAGATCCAATATGAATATATTTTATTTATTTATAAAATTCAACATTTTGGATGAACTGTTTCAACATTTTGATGAACTATTTCAACATTTACTTGTAATTTCAACATTTGAAATAGTTCGATATTTTGGACGAACTCGCTCAATATTTTACTATGAACTATTTTAATTTTTTTATTCAACATTTATCTGAAAAATGTTGAAATTGTTTATTTGAAATGTTGAGTTTGTTTTACAAAATGTTGCATCTAGCATTTTAAAATGCTAGTCATACTAGTTTTGTAATGTTTTAAACATAGTGTCATGGTGCGCGGAACTTTGATTGCGGTGGCTCCTCACGGCGGAGCACCATAATGTAGGCATGGCGTTTATTTTTTGTTTTGTTTTATTTTGTTGTTATTGGTTTTTTCTCTCTCCAATCGGGTGGTGATATTTTTCTTAATATTTCATTATGTTGCAAACTCTACTGATTTTGGTATTTGATGAAAGTAATTTTGAATGTTGCATGTACCATGATATGTTGCAGTGGGAGTCTTAGTGTGGAGTTACCATTCGATATTTGACCCATGGGTTGTGGGGGCGACTCCGTCCCATCGGATTTAAAAGGTTTTAGTGGTTAGGACCGACCATGCTCCGTGTCATAGAAGGTTGTACTGGTTAGGGCTGACCATGTCCCCTGCCATAGAAGACTAAATTACTTCAGTTCGGGCCCCTACCATATAAGGCTTTACTGGTTAGGGTTCAGGGTTGTTTGGGGGCGACTCCGTCCTATCGGGTTCAGAAGGTTCAGGGGGTGGCCATGTACCCCCTGCCATATAAGGCTAAATTGCTTCGGGTTCAGTTCCCCTACCATAGAAGGCTGTACTGGTTAGGGTTCAGGGTTATTAGGGCGACTTTGTCCTATCGAGTTCAGAAGGATGTTCGGGGTTTGGGGCAGCCATGTATCCCCTGCCATAGAAAGCTAAATTGTTTCGGCTTCGGTCCCCCTGCCATAGAAGGTTGTACTGGTTAGGGTTCAGGGTTGTTGAGGGCGACTCCGTCCTATCGAGTTCAGAAGGATGTTCGGGGTTTGAGGCGGCCATATATCCCCTGCCATAGAAGACTAAATTGTTACGGCTTCAGGCCCCTGCCATAGAAGGCTAAATTGCTTCGGCTTCGGCTATACCGGTTAGGGTTCAGGGTTGTTGGGGGCGACTCCGTTCTATCGGGTTTAGAAGCATGTTCGGGGTTTGGGGCGGCCATGTACCCCCTGCCATAGAAGGCCAAATTGCTTCGACTACGGCTATACCGGTTAGGGTTTAGGGTTGTTGGGGGCGATTCCGTCCTATCGGGCTCAGAAGCATGTTCGGGGTTTGGGGCGGCCATGTACCCCCTACCATAGAAGCCTAAATTGCTTCGGCTTTAGCCCCCTGCCATAGAAGGCTAAATTGCTTCGGCTTCGGCTACACCGGTTAGGGTTCAGGGTTGTTGGAGGCGACTCCGTCCTATCGGGTTCAGAAGCATGTTAGGGGTTTGGGACGACCATGTACCCCCTGCCATAGAAGGCCAAATTGCTTCGGCTACGGCTATACCTGTTAGGGTTTAGGGTTGTTGGGGGCGACTCCGTCCTATCGGGTTCAGAAGCATGTTCGAGGTTTGAGGCGGCGATGTACCCCCTGCCATAGAAGCCTAAATTGCTTCGGCTTCAGGCTCTCTGCCATAGAAGGCTAAATTGCTTCGGCTTCGACTATACCGGTTAGGGTTCAAGGTTGTTGGGGCGACTCCGTTCTATCGGGTTCAGAAGCATGTTCGGGGTTTGGGGCGGCCATGTAGCCCCTGCCATAGAAGGCCAAATTGCTTCGGCTACGGCTATACCGGTTAGGGTTCAGGGTTGTTGGGGGGCGACTCCGTCCTATCGGGTTCAGAAGCATATTCGGGGTTTGGGGTGACCATGTATCCTGTCGGATACCAATATTAGGGGTACCCAATGGCAGCGGATTAAAAATAACAATCCCTGATAAATCTACCCGCGAGAAATAAAAATTACAAGGATCCGATTCGCCCGACGAGTTTCAGGCTCGTCCGACAAGTCTCAGGCTCATCCAACAAATCCAACCTCGCCCGACCCCTGCTGCATACGATGGGTGCTCTGGCTCTCGTTTGGCCCGCATGCAGGCTTGATGCATGCACACAGCCAGGCCACGTGAGTGCCGGTTCCTAAGCAAGCATGGTGCATGCACACGTGAACTACTCGAGTACCTGCTTGAGTCACCTGGCCACTAAACTACTCGAGTGCCTACTCCACTCCTGCAAAGCTCCCGAGTGCCTGCTTGTGATGCTCAAGTACTTTAGGCAAAGCCGCGATTGCATGTGGACCAGCCGCCCAGTTCTCGACCGCTCGAGTACGCGCCTTGCTGCGGGTCGGAAGCTCCGCCTTGCCCGACAAGTTGCAAGCCCGACGAGCCGCACCATCGCCCGGCAAGTCTCCGCTCGCCCGAGTAGTCTCCGTGACCGACGAGTTGCACCTTCGCCCAACAGGTCTTCGCCTCCGAGGAGTCTCCGATTCGCCCGGCAAGTCTCCGCCTCCGACCAGTCTGCGGCTCCGACTGGTCCAACCCTTCGTAATGAAGCAACCTCCGGGAAGACCGAAGCACCCGGAGTCAAGCCGCTACACTGTGCCAACCACTCCCTGACGTAACTGACACCAGCAGGACATGGCTACAACGTTCGGAAGGACGACGGACCCCACAGCATGGGCAGGCACTCCTCCTTTTTTCCCGTTTTACCCTTTGACTGTACCTCTTCTCCAGCCTTCCCTTGAGATATAAAAGGGAAGCCTGGGCCTCCTGCGAGAGGCATGGACTCTTTTCCTCCTCTCTCCTGGGCCTCCTACGGGAGGCAGGGAGCCTCTTTTCTCTCCCGAGGAGTACTCTCCCTCGACTTTCTTCTTCCTCCAGCCGGTCACTGGACTGAGCTCGATTCACGCACCAGAGACTTGGGAACTCATCCCTCTCTCGCCCATTTGTACCCCCTACTACAAACCAGTGCAAACAACACGAGCGGCACGAACTGGACGTAGGGTATTACACCCCATGGGTGGCCCGAACCAGTATAAACCCCCGTGTCCTTTTGCACTACCACCCGAGGCCCGACGCGCGCTCCACGATTTTATTACTTGCCGGCGGTAAAGAACCCCGACAGTTGGCGCCCACCGTGGGGCCTTTGCGCGTCACGTCTTTCTCCTTACGGGTCTCGGGTGGTCAACCGCGGCGACGACGACGACGGCTGCACCAACGGCCGCAACGACGACCACAACGCCGTCAACCGCGGCGACGACGACGGCGGCGGCACCAACGGCCGCAACGACGACCACAACGCCGTCAACCGCGGCGACGACGACGGCGGCGGCACCGACGGCCGCGACGATGACCACAACGCCGTCAACCGCGGCGACGACGACGGCCGCGGCACCGACGGCCGCGACGACGACCACAACGCTGTTGGCAACGGCTCCGGCGTCGACAACGACGGCAACGACAACGCCACCGAGACCCGCTAATCCGGCTTCGCATGCGTGTGGGCGCGGTGTATGCGTCTTTCCCGGGTTGCATGCATGTCCTTTTTAGTTAATCCACATGCACGGCTTGCATGGATGCATGCACTCTGATTACTTAATCTACAGCTAGCCTCCTAGCAACACACACGCTTGCATGCTTGAGATGCACGGGAGTCAGGCAGGACGGAGCATTCGACGATGTGCGCAGGGGTGGCTCGACAGCAGCAATGGAGGCCGCGACCTTGCCTATAGCACCGACAGCCCCGACGTCTCCAACGGCGCCGATGGCCCCGACATCCCCAACGGCGACCGCGACCCCGCCAACAGCAGCATCAACACCACGCGGCCGCGCACCCGTGGCGCAGCAGCAGTGGGCGACCCCCGCGAGGAACACCGCGGCAGGACGACCGTGCCCAAAGTCCGCAAATGACCTCAACTGACCTGTAACAGCTTTTTGTTTTCATGATCTCGCGCAGGGCCGCCACGGCGAGGCACGCCCCCGAACGAGCGCACGACACAACGACAGAGAGAGCTGCAGCGCCGACCGACGTAATCACGTTGTCTACCAGCTCCGCCCCGACCAGCGCCCGCTCCACCGACTGCCGCCGACCTCGACTCCGAACGACTCGGCCGCGCCTCCAAAGGAGTGCGCCGCCCCGACCAGCGCCCGCTCCACCGACTGCCGCCCGACCTCGACTCCGACCGACTCGGCCGCGCCTCCAAAGGAGTGCGCCGCCTCGACCTCGACTCCGAACGACTCGGCCGCGCCTCCAAAGGAGTGCGCCGCCCCGACCTCGACTCCGAACGACTCGGCCGCGCCTCCAAAGGAGTGCGCCGCCCCGACCTCGACTCCGAACGACTCGGCCGCGCCTCCAAAGGAGTGCGCCGCCTCGACCTCGACTCCGAACGACTCGGCCGCGCCTCCAAAGGAGTGCGCCGCCCCGACCTCGACTCCGAACCACTCGGCCGCGCCTCCAAAGGAGTGCGCCGCCCCGACCTCGACTCCGGACCACTCGGCCGCGCCTCCAAAGGAGTGCGCCGCCCCGGCCTCGACCCCGATCGACTCAGCCGCGCCACCCGTGGAGTGTGCTGCCCCGACTCGGATGGCTCGCTCGACTCAGCCTCAACGACGGAACGCCCGAACAGCTAAATCCCACTACAATCCTTAGTATTTCCGTGCATTTCCTTTTACAGTCCCGCATGCCTCTTTTGGGTATCGCTAAAGTACTCGGGTAGCATAGGCCTCATCCGTGAAACCTCGTCCCGCGTGCCGCCTACACCTAAGCCTCCCCCGATGAGCAGTGTAGTCTGCGGTAAGCCGTCCTCTCTGCGAGCAGTGGTCAGTGGGACTAGGAGCTCAAACGTGATGTGCTAACTACCCAAGGAAATACGTAGCCTAATAAAGGCAGGGCGTGCGCAACTTTCCGTTAGTAACGAATAAATCCCGACTCCTCGCTTTACGCAACGTTTTTGCATTACGCTGTTTTTTGCAGCTCGGCATGGCAAGTTCCGGTAAGCTTGCCGCAACCCCTACATGCAGGGAACGGCACCTTTTGTCTCGCCCGACCTCGGCACGCGGGGTCAAGCATACGCATGTGATCGATTTCTGAAATGCGCTCTTCGAACTCTCTAAACTAAGCGGCTCCCGCCGGCCCTAACGACCCCTCGCAGCCCTGCGCTCGGGGGCTGGGCACCGGGACGGACGACTTCGACAGTCGACCTGACAGGTGATTCCAACGGGGGTTCGAAGGCTGGCCCGTCGAAGGGTTCAACAGCCGCCCTCGGGCACCTTGTCGAGCGAAGGGCGGTGAAGGATGGGTCCCAGTGGCCAGTACTCAGACGCACGAGCGCCACGAGCGTCCTGAACCGCGTTCGAGTTCTGGTGGAAAGAAAGATCATGGTTTTTCCTCCGACGGAAAGGCAACGAGCCGCTGGGTCCGGTCGAACGGACTTGGTAACTAGATGATCTCGCCACTAGGAATTTGAGGTCGATCACCAGCTGATCCATCGACTCCCCACTGAAGGGGCGTCGGGCCTCACTCGAACCTACCCGTTTGTAGCTCAACGAGAGTCGTGCTTCGGCCTGCGTGGCAAAGCGCGATACATCTCTTACCCTCCTTCCCATCGCACGGGAAGCGTGAGGGGAAAAACGCAAAAAGACGAAACGAATCCCCATCCGGACCCCGGTCTCGGGATGCACACGGGGTCGAAATCGCTAACAGAGACCAGCAGCGTGGTCGCATAACTCGCAACAAATCACTACACAAATGCCATAAACCTGCGAGCGAGTGTACCACTCGCCCACAGGCTCGGGGGCTACACCCGGCGGGTGCGCTCGCGCGCCCCCACCCGAAACTCCACCACGTTCCTGGCATCACGATAATCAAACCCGCGACCAAGTCTACGACTCGCTCCCAGGTTCGGGGGCTACTGTCGGATACCAATATTAGGGGTACCCAATGGCAGCGGATTAAAAATAACAATCCCTGATAAATCTACCCGCGAGAAATAAAAATTACAAGGATCCGATTCGCCCGACGAGTTTCAGGCTCGTCCGACAAGTCTCAGGCTCATCCAACAAATCCAACCTCGCCCGACCCCTGCTGCATACGATGGGTGCTCTGGCTCTCGTTTGGCCCGCATGCAGGCTTGATGCATGCACACAGCCAGGCCACGTGAGTGCCGGTTCCTAAGCAAGCATGGTGCATGCACACGTGAACTACTCGAGTACCTGCTTGAGTCACCTGGCCACTAAACTACTCGAGTGCCTACTCCACTCCTGCAAAGCTCCCGAGTGCCTGCTTGTGATGCTCGAGTACTTTAGGCAAAGCCGTGATTGCATGTGGACCAGCCGCCCAGTTCTCGACCGCTCGAGTACGCGCCTTGCTGCGGGTCGGAAGCTCCGCCTCGCCCGACAAGTTGCAAGCTCGCCCGATGAGCCGCACCATCGCCCGGCAAGTCTCCGCTCGCCCGAGTAGTCTCCGTGACCGACGAGTTGCACCTTCGCCCGACAGGTCTTCGCCTCCGAGGAGTCTCCGATTCGCCCGGCAAGTCTCCGCCTCCGACCAGTCTGCGGCTCCGACTGGTCCAACCCTTCGCAATGAAGCAACCTCCGGGAAGACCGAAGCACCCGGAGTCAAGCCGCTACACTGTGCCAACCACTCCCTGACGTAACTGACACCAGCAGGACATGGCTACAACGCTCGGAAGGACGACGGACCCCACAGCATGGGCAGGCACTCCTCCTTTTTTCCCGTTTTACCCTTTGACTGTACCTCTTCTCCAGCCTTCCCTTGAGATATAAAAGGGAAGCCTGGGCCTCCTGCGAGAGGCATGGACTCTTTTCCTCCTCTCTCCTGGGCCTCCTACGGGAGGCAGAGAGCCTCTTTTCTCTCCCGAGGAGTACTCTCCCTCGACTTTCTTCTTCCTCCAGCCGGTCACTGGACTGAGCTCGATTCACGCACCAGAGACTTGGGAACTCATCCCTCTCTCGCCCATTTGTACCCCCTACTACAAACCAGTGCAAACAACACGAGCGGCACGAACTGGACGTAGGGTATTACACCCCATGGGTGGCCCGAACCAGTATAAACCCCCGTGTCCTTTTGCACTACCACCCGAGGCCCGACGCGCGCTCCACGATTTTATTACTTGCCGGCGGTAAAGAACCCCGACATACCCCCTGCCATAGTAGTCTAAGTTGCTTCGACTTCAGTCCCCCTGCCATAAAACTATTTGACTCAACATTTTGTCAAAACTAATTCAAAAAGTTTAATATATAATTTCAAAACTTTCTACCAAATTATTGAACTAGGTTACAAAAAATGTTGAACTTTCACAATAAGACTATTGATATAGTACATATTAAATGTTGTAAAAATCAACCAAAAATGTTGAACTTGTGCATTAAGAATGTAATGCCCAAATATTAAAATAATTTGGAGAAAATATTGAAGCTGCACATTTAGAATGTTGAAATACCACATCTCCAATGTTGTCATAATTAAGTGCAAAATATTTTCATAATTTATGAAAAATTATGAAATTGTACATTAGTAATGTTGAAATAGTAAATTAAGAGTGTTCAAATAATATGACCCACATGTTCTTCAGTGACGTCTTCATTTTCTGTAGTTGTAAACATAAATATAGTAGAATTCCAGTTCAAATAAATAAAATAGAAGTTACAGCTGTTGTTCATTATAGTACATCTCTTCAATCATAATTACAGGTTTGTAACATTATTTGTAGTTTTTTTTCAATATTTAGCTTTCAGCATTTGCAACATTCACTTGACAAATATATTAACTTTATGTGTATTGTTTCATCAATTCAATTAGTCATGAATTATCTACTTTATGTGTCTCTGCAATTGTTGAACTTAACTTTATTTGAAAAAAAATGTATTTGTACATTTTACCTTTACTAGGTTCAATGTTCAACATTACTATAATGATCATCAATGCAAATGTTCAACAATATTTTAACTTTACTATGTTCAAAGTTCAACATTACTTGACAGTTCAATGTTCAACTATAATAATAATCAGCTATGAAAATGTTCAACAATATTTTAACTTTACTATGTTCAAAGTTCAACATTACTTGACAGTTCAATGTTCAACTATAATAATAATCAGCTATGAAAATGTTCAACATTTCTTGGTTTGCTATGTTGAAATTATTTTAAACAAAGTTTAAGCACGGTTTCATTCTTGACAGGTTTCGGTTGCACTACTTCGTGACAAGTTCTTCTGGAATATCACGTGCCAAAGCAAACACTGCCTTAATTCTTTTTTTTTTGAAACGAACTGTGGGAGAGTTCCCCACAGCAATCAAATAAATTAATAAGGAGCAAGGAGTTATACTTACAACCTATATATATACAGGGACACCAGAGACGCTACGGCGGGAGGGACTGCCTTAATTCTTCACTGTTTAAATATTTCATACAATAGTACTGGATTGTCTTATTGATAATGTGTACTTGAAAGCTATATTTCTGAAGTTATTTTAGTAATTTGCAACTTGAAACTTCAATTTGTGAGTTGGTACCCACCCGTTTATTTTCCCACTTAGAACCACGCACCCAGCAAAAAATGAAAGTCAACAAAAAAGTCTAGCGCGCGCAGCAAAATGAACCACGTATCTACGTTAAAAAAAAGTCTAGCGCGCGCAGCAAAATGAACCACGTACCTACGTTAAAAAAAGTCTAGCGCGCACAGCAAATGAACCATGTACCCACGTTAAAAAAAGTCTAGCGTGTGGACCGGAACAGAACGGAAAAACAGAACCACAGCAGCAGCTGTCTAGATTGAGCCTTTTGTATAGTAATTGAGCTTTATAGATGGTTTGCTTAAAAATCTTCCGGTAGACGGAGCCCCCCGTGCGGCTCCACCTCTCTCGGATTTTGCTTCTTCGCCGCGTGCAGGCAGAGGACAGTTGGTATGGAAACGAAAACCTCCTATATTTGCGGAATTTTTAAAGTTGATTCGACTCGGACTCAAATCTATTGGCTTCCAATCACAGTTGCGTTGCGTCAAACCATCGTCCACCTCCCAAATCCACCTAAAAACCGCCGCCACCGCCACCCGCCGCCGCCGCAAGGAGCTCGACCGATCCGCCGCACGCCGCCATGTCCCGCCTCCGCGCACCATGCCCGCCCACCGGGGCCGTCCCGCAGCCCTCAGCGCTCCGGCCACCGCTCCCGCCGCCGCACCAGCAGCGGGACAACGAGGTCTACGTCCGGCTGGTCTGCGACGAGAACCTCGTGACGGAGCTGACGAGGATCCGCGCCCTCCTCCCCCGGTACCCCTACGTGACCGTCTACGCGGAGTACGCGGGGCACCGTGGCCGCGACGGCGACGACGGCGACGCCCTGCCCCCCGGCGTGCGCATGGAGGGCCTGGCCGCCGCGGAGCGGTACGCGCTCGCCAGGATCGACGTCGACGCGTACCCGCTCCTCCGGCTTGGCATCACTCTCTCCGACAAGCACGGCAGGCTCCCCGCGCTGCGCGCCTCCCCGCACCGCCCCGCCGCCGAGTCCGTCTGGCAGGTCGGCTTCCCCTCCCCTGGCCGCGGGGCGACGCCGGCGCCCACGACGACCCTGCGCGCGCTCGCGCACGCGCTGCGCGCGACGGGGGTGGTCTCCGCCGAGACCTGGGGCAACGTCACGTGGGTCGCGCACGGGGGGCTCTACCACCTCGGCTACCTCCTCAAGGCGCTCACCGGCGGCGCGCCGCTGCCGGGCACCAAGGACGAGTTCCTGGCCGCGCTCGCGGGGTTCCTCGGCGGGAGGGTGTTCGACGTCAGGTACGTGGCGGCGCGGCTGCCCAAGGGCGTGGTGACCCTGAGGGGCCCACTCCTGCACCTGGCGTCGCTGCTCGGCGCGCCCGCCGCGCCGGCGGCGAGGGAGGCCGGGGACATGAGCCTCGTCGCGTGCCAGGTGTTCATGCGGATCAAGGGGCTCTTCTTCGCCTGGGACGGCATCGACATGCACTCCGGTTGCATCCACGGCCTGCACTCGCCGCCGCCGCCGCCTTCGCCGTTGGAGCTAATTGCGTTGTAGACTTTTGTTGATTTTGTACATTCCCAATTTTGCTTTGTCTCTAACTAGCTAGCAGGGAATCCAGGGATGATACCGGTATAGAAACTAGCACAATATGATGTGCAACTGATTTGTCAATTGTTGTATAGGTTCCCCATATGGGAATCAATAGAGATGAACACCAGATTTTGGCCTTTGGTTTCTCTGAACGGTTTGCATCGTTTCTGAATCCCTTCCTGAAGGAAAATTTGCAACATGATGTACAACTGATTTGTTGATTGTTGTATTGGTTTTTGTGTTATGGGATCAAGCGTCCATCAGCATGAGTTTTTGGCCTTTGGTTTGCGGAATCTATTTTTATGAGTTTTTTTTTTTTCTGAATCCACCGTGGTTTGCATCGTTTCTGAATTCGGACCTGAAGAAAAGCTTCCTTGTGACACCAGCTGAATAAAATTCCATCAGATCTTGATGTGAGCTTTCCCAAAGTCTTAAGACAGAATCGGTTTTCCTCTCTGCAATTTGCTTACTGCACTTATTTGGTTGGCATGTAGATATATGATGCTCACATGTGAAAAATGTGGTGTTGTTTTTCAGGACTGAAAATAAAATGTATTAAGTTTTTACTCTTCGTTGGATTTTTAGTGCACAACATGATCTACAACTGATTGTTCAATTGTTGTAGCGGCTCGCATCTGGGGATCAATGTGCATCAGCATCAGATTTCGGCCTTTTCTCAATCTATTCTTTATGAGCAAAGGTTTTTCTGAAACCATCATTGATACAAACTCCCCCCCTGGATGGTTTGCATCGTTTCTGAATCCATTCTGACCAGGACAACATCTCCCGCTTGTTCAACTTGTTCATCTTGAGCTGCAGTTTCGATTTCCTAAGAATGACATTTCAGCGAAAACATCTAATTCTCTCTGTTCTTTCACAATTCATATAAGGGTCCATTTGTATTTCTGATAATCGGGTCTCAACAAACTCGATTTTTATGGATGTTAAAATCAATTGTTCGATAGGATATATCTGAATTGTTCATGCAATAAAATTTTCATAATTCATTTAGCACTCTATTGTTTTGTTGTTTAACTCTATTCTTATGCCAAATATTTCTAGTTTGTTTTTCTGGGTACTCCAGACAATTTCAATTTTGACTTTTTTTCTTGTGCAGAACATTTGCTTCTCCATTTGTAAAATTTTCTTGTGCTCTGATTATTTTATATCCTTTTATTTGAATAGGTTTTTTAATGCTTAGACATTTTTAAAAAAACTTAGAATGATAGCTTCTTTTTCTGGACAATTTTTTCTTTGCTTCTAATACTTTTGCTCCAAATTGTTAGTTATTCCAACATTTTTAGAGAGTCAAAACATTAAGTTTGACCAAGTTTTCACAATAAACAACTATTCCCTCCGTTCCAAATCAGAATTTGTTTGAAATGTTTTGACCCCAAGTTTGACCGCTCGTCTTATTAAAAATATTTGTGCAAATATAATCAAATTAAAGTCATTCTTGAAGAACTTTATTAATAAAGCAAGCCACGACAAAAAATATGATATTTGCACAATTTGTTGAATAAGACGAGCGATCAAACTTAGGGTCAAAAAAGTCAAAAAAATTCTAAATTGGAACGAAGGGAGTAACGTTCATGATGCCAAATTATTATTATTATTATTATTATTATTATTATTATTATTATTCGATTTTGTAGGCGATGGGTTCTCTTCAGCCACGTCACCTGTAGGCTGTAGGTGGTGACGTGAATTTTCCGCGTCACCAAAGCCGTATTCTGGCATAGTGAACCCCATGTGCGGGAGGTTGAAGGTAATGGTGGTGCCTTGGATCTTCATCGAACGGTGCCAAAATTCGAGTGTATTAGGCCATCCACATGAAGAAAACCGGCATCGCTCCTAGCACGCTGCAGTGTGGGCATCGGTGACAGAAAAATAAAAAAGTGAAGTTTAACCGATGTTAGAAGTAATCTCTCTCAGTTCTTTATTCAACTTGGCATCCGTGGGCATCGGTGAACGTTCTTTGTTCACCTTTTGTTCTGGGCACCGCTCACGCTGTGGAGGGCCTTAGGCATTCCTACAAACGGTTCTTCCTTGTGAAGGACATCTGGTGTCGGATCCAAGTTTTCATGCATGGTTTCTTTTCTTACCAAGTACTGTACATTCAAAAGCCATATAAGGGCAAGTACATTGGTGTCGTCTAATAGGTGGTCTCATGCAGTGACACGTAATCTTGAGACTGCTTAACAAACTACCTGTACAATGGGTTGTGTTATATGTTGTCTTATAGTAATTAAATAATTCATTAATTTGTGCATAAAAAATAAATATTTTGTGAGTTGCATGGCAACCACAACTCGTACAATGGTGATTTAGTGGTCTCATAGTCCTAAATTTTAGCTTCGAGATGATTGCCTCGTGAAACAACCGCCTCATTCTCTCACCTCCCTCTCTTTCCTCCGCATCATCAGAAATCCTACGTGACATTGCATGAGACGACCTATGAGACCGTTTACATGTAGCAATGTACTTGCCTTAATATAATATACTAGACTCCTAGCAGAAAGTCTCTCCTGGGCACAAGGCCGTTTACGTGTCGGAAATCCGAAACCGCTCTTGGGTCTACTCCCGATTGCACGGCCCCGTAACGACCGGCGACGGGCTTGGAGTATTTTAACAAGTCCATCGGAGGATCCTCGCTCCAAACCGTTTGCCGCCGCCGCCGCAACCCCCGACGATTGCCGGAGTCCCGCCGTTCGTGTCTACACCTGCACGCGTCTCCTTGCACGCACAGCCGCACAGGCGATGTCGTCGTCGCCGCCGCCACGCAAGCGACGACGCCACGCGCCGCCGCCGGACGCAACAACCACGGCGGCCCTCCCGGCGGACCTTGTGCTTGAGATCGTCGCGCGGTCCGACACCAAGACCCTCCTCTGCTGCGCCGCCTGCTGCAAGCCCCTCCGCCGCGAGATCCTCCGCCCGGCCTTCGTCCGGCGGGTCTGCCGCGGGCCCGGCGCCGTGGTGCGCCCGCGCCTGCTCGGCCTCCTCCAGAGCCACAACAGGTACGCCGAGATCACCTCGGCCGTGTCCCGGGCTTCCCCTCCGCCGCCGCCCTTCGCCCTGGCGCATCCGGCGACGACCGCCGCGGCGTGCCTCGCCGAGAACCACCTCGCGCCGCTCGTGTCGCGCGGCGGCGCCGCCGACCTCCTGGACCGTTACGCCGCTCTGACGTCGCGCGGCGGCCTCGTCATGCTCCGCCGCCAGAGCAGCGCCGACGCGCCTCCGGAGTCGGCCGTCTGCGTCTACGACCCCATGTCCGGCGACCGCGCGTTCCTCCCGGATCCGCCGGAGATGGCCAAGAAATATCATGGGCAGAGCGCTCCCAGCACGGCCACCACGTTCGTCCTGCTCACTGCTTCAGACGACGGCATTACCGGCTGCTCCTCCCTCCTCGTCTACGCCGACTTCGCGTCACTCATGTCTCGCTCATGCTCTATCAAGGTCCAGACCGTGTCCCTGCCGGACCCGGACGCCGGCTGCAGCGGCGGCGAATGGAGCCCCGTCACCAGGGCTGCTTGCCATGGTCGCTCGCGCTTCTCCTCTCTTCGCCCATACTGCAGCGCCGTCGTCCTCGGCGGCTCCATCATCCACTGGGTAATGTACGGCGGCAAGAGCCACAACTTCCTGCACGTCCTCACCTACAACGTCCACACGGCGGCGGCAGGGTCGATCGAGCTCCCGATCGACCACCGGGGCTACACAGTGTGTGATGGTGACATCAATCTCCGCTTATCGTCGACGCCGGATGGGAGGCTGACCGTTCTTGTCAGTGACGAGCTCAAGATATCCGTATGGGTGCTGTCCGCCGCCGGCGCCGGCGCCGGTTGGGTGTTGCATGACGTGATCGATGCGGAGGCAACGTTGCGGTCGCTGGCGCCGGAGCTGCCACACAGCAACATGATGATCATGTTTGACAGCGCGAGGGAGAGGAATGGCGTAGTCTTGATTTACCTGGAGAAAGATGGTGATCAAGGGCTCATTGCCCTTGACCTTGAGACCAAGGAGATGCATAGGCTAAAGAGCCTGCGAAATATGCGGACCTTCCCGTTCGAGATCAACATGGAGTACTGGTTGTTATTAGCCATGAAAACCTTCTAGTGATAGAACAGAACTAGAAGAGATCCAACTGATTCACCGGTCCAACCATAGCTTGGAACCAATATTTTTTATTTATTAATATATAATACTTATTTCTCTTGATGTTGTTTGAAATATACTAGCAATAACGTGACAAGGGAAGATGCATCGACATTGTTGTATTTTGTTGCTTATTCGAGCTTTACTTTGGCTGCTAAAACTCAAACAATTGATTTTTTTAGAAAAAAATTAAAGTGAATTTACCCTCCATGCCAAGTATCATTTTATTGTTTGAAAAATCAATCATTGTCATTACGAAGTAGAATCATTTTATTGTTTGAGAAATCAATCATTGCCATTAGGAAGTAAAATTCATGTCAAGTAAAAACCAATGCAAGGAGATGGCAGGTTTGAGATCTAATTCAGAATAGCAATTGTATTATCAGGATCATCAGAAAATTTCACAATTTTACCAATTAAACTATTACTACCTCATGTTATCATGTGTGTAAACCAGCAGTATATCAAACAAGGCTCATTCTTGAATTTCAGGTCATAGCCCAGCCTATTATTATGAAACAAGAGAAATAACCTAGTTTTTAGACATGACACGAGATGAGATAGGCAACAATAACCTAAAGGGCACAATCTGAATCACATTTAAAGAGATTCGGCTTAGACAAATCGCGAACATGACTGATAAGTGGAATAAAGTGGTTGCATCGTCTAGGAGTACTTGCAAAGTGAAACTGAGCGCCTCTTGACGCTCTTTTCTCCAGCGGAAGAAACCTTTGCTGCTCTTTCTTAAACTTCTTCGTGCCACTGTGGCGACCCTCAAAGCTCATCAACTCCAGTGATTTGGCATTCAATATAAAGAATGTTGCAAGGTAATTAAACTTGTGAGTATGTGCCTTCATACTTTCTCAGCGCTAGTGTCTTGAGACATCCGATATCAAGGCTTTGGACAACATCATGTTGCCATAAATCTTTGTGCCCTGACACATTATTTGTCTGAAAGGGGACATAAATATTCAGATCAAGGATTGATACAATATTGATACGATTGTAACTGAATGAAACAAGAGTAGTTGAAGAGTTAACACCATCAACTGCCAAAGAAGTATTGTTACCTGGATGAACAGCTTCTCCACGCAAGGAAAGCATCTCATCAAGTCGACGAACATATCAATGCTAAGAGAAGGAATATTGATAGCCAAATTTTTGACACTGCTCATCACATCAATGGAGCTAACAGCATCCAGTTCCTTCACAAAACACAGAAAACACAACATTAGTCCATATCTACAAATATGCAAACAATATGAACTTTCTCTCCGCACCGCACAGAAAATCAATGTTTTAAATACCGGGCTAAGCCATTTAGCGTGAAACCTTGAAAAACAGCTAATAGCCAGTTAAACGGAGCTATAGCGGCTAAATTGCACGTAGGAGCAAATAGCGGCATCCTCCTAAATAAGCTATAGCGGGAGATAGCGGAGGCTATAGCCGGCTATTTAAAACCATGCAGAAAATGTAGTAGTAAGAGATTAAGAGTACCTCAATTACTGGGGTTTCAGCTAGCAATTTAGAGTAGAAATCGAGATCACAAAGGCAACCTAGGGTCTCAAGCTTGGGTGCCGAAATCACCGACAGATGCGTGGCAATACGAAACTCAAGCTGGAGCAACCTCTCAAGCAATGGCGCGTGCTCAATGATCAGCTCCCCGGTGTAAACGCGCAAGCCGAGGCTGACGAGAGTAGGGGAGTTGACACGTATGCAACTGAAGCGAGACCGGCCGGTGATCAGAAAGCTCTGGAGGACAGGGCAACCGGCGATGATGCCGTGCAGTGCATCCTCCGAGATCACGACGTCCTCGAGGCCAAGCTGCCGGAGCTGGGGGAGGCAGAGCGCGCCGTCAGGGACGTGGCACTTCGCAATGGTGGCGACGCGGAGGGTCGCCGAGAACCGGAAGGCGGAGGCCGGCAGCGGGAGCTCCGGCGCCAGCTGGTGGAGTCCCGTGACGTCAAACTCGAGCTCCCGGAGGCCGTCGGCCGCCGGGGACCGGAGCCATGCGTCGACCACCGCGGGCTGGCGGTGGAGGTGGACGACGTCGACGGAGAGGCGGTGTGGGATATGGGTACCCCTGGGCCCACTACCGACCGGATAACCAGTCGGACTGGTCCCACGTCTGACAAGGATGTGGGCCGACCCTAGGCCGGCTCCACAAGGATCCTTGGCTTGAAGGACAAGATTGGAGAAGACTTAATCAGCAAGGCAAACGGCGACATCCTTGGATCTCACCCAAAGATCACGAAGATCACGAAGGATATGTTGTAACCGACTTGGATTAGTTTCCTGATTCGAGCCGGATATTAATTAGAAATAACCGACTTGTAAACCCTAGGCCGTCAGCCTATATAAGGCGGCCTAGGTCGACCCCCTCATTCATTCGATTCCTAGCTACCAGATCCCTCATTGTAACCAAGAGCTCGCCGTCGTTCTCCGGAACACGCCGAGTAAATCAATACAAGACCCCGAGCACAGGACGTAGGGTATTATACCTCCGGGTAGCCCGAACCTGTATAATCCCTGTGTCCCTGTGTTACCTCGAGCTCCCTAGTCCAACGATCTCCCTTTGCCTACAAATCAACCATCTGGGTACCCCCGGGTGGACTGCCGGTCAATAGATCCGACAGTTGGCGCGCCAGGTAGGGGTGATCGCCGGGCAATACAGCTAGCTCATCG
>CM014277.1:8907072-8925230 GCA_004135705.1 Alloteropsis semialata | reverse complement strand
CTACCGCCGCAAAGAAGACCGCGACCGCCGCGACGACTACCACCGTGGTGAGCGCGACCGCGATGCTCCGGCTCGCCGGGATGATCAACGTCGTCACGATGACGAACGCCGACCACCGCCACCGCCGGAGGCGCCCAGGCGCGACGCCAACGGCGACTTCCAGCGTGCTGACCGCCAGGTCAACGTCATCATCGGGGGGCCCGGCGCCTTCCCAGATCGGCGCAAGGGAAAACTCCACAAGCGTGAAGTGAAGATGGTCTCCACCAAGCCGGTGGAATACCTCCAGTGGTCGGAGATGCCTATCGCCTTTAGCCGCGCCGACCACTGGGTTTACCTCCCCGAGCCAGGGTCTTACCCACTCGTCGTCGCCCCCGTCGTGGACAGGGTCCTCCTCTCCAAGGTCCTGATCGATGGCGGGAGCGCTCTCAACATCATCTTCACCAGCACTCTCAACAGCATGGGATTCGACTACAGCAAGCTCCTGAGCGCCGAAGATCCGTTCTTTGGCATTGTGCCAGGAAAAGCTTCCTACCCGATAGGAAGAGTCGCCTTGCCTGTTATGTTCGGCACGGCCGACAACTACCGCACGGAGTACCTGTACTTCGAGGTAGCCAACTTCAAGAGCTCATACCACGCCATCTTTTGCAGGCCCATGCTGGCCCGGTTCATGGCGATTCCGAACCACACCTACCTGGTTCTGAAGATGCCGGCGCCTAATGGCGTCCTCTCCATCCGTGGAGACATCAGGACCTCCTTCGAGTGCGACGGCGAGGCTATCAAGATAGCCGAGCTATCCCAGCAACTCGGCAACGCCACCCTACTGGCGGAAGAAGCCCCCAAGGCGGCAGCCGGCGAGCCTGTCCTCCCGGAGCAGAAGCAGCGGCCCACGGCGCTGGCACCTGCAGACGCCCCCAAAGCGATCAGCTTGGGACTCGATGACCCCTCCAAGACGGCCCTCATAGGGCCAGGGCTCACTCCAAAATAGGAAGACGCGCTCACCTCCTTCCTCCGGGACAACTGGGACATTTTTGCATGGAAGCCATCAGACATGCCGGGTGTTCCGAGGGAGAAGGCTGAGCACTCCTTGGACTTGAGCAAGACCGCGAAGCCTGCAAAACAGAAGCTGCGCCGATTCGCCCAAGATCGCAAGGAGGCCATTAGGGTAGAACTTAATAAGCTCCTAGCTGCCGGTTTTATTAGAGAATGCAAACACCCTGAGTGGCTTGCAAACCCTGTACTTGTAAAGAAGCAATCCGGTGAATGGAGAATGTGCATTGACTACACGGATCTCAACCGCTACTGCCCTAAGGACCCCTTTCCACTTCCGCGAATTGACCAAGTCGTCGACTCTACGTCCGGCTGCGTACTCCTGTGTTTTCTCGACTGCTACTCGGGCTATCACCAGATAGCCTTGAAGACGTCCGACCAGGACAAGACAGCGTTCATCACCCCACACGGCATCTACTGTTACAAGACGATGACGTTCGGGTTGAAGAATGCTGGAGCCACGTACCAGAAGGCCATCCAAGGCTGCCTGCAGAGCCAAATCGGCCGAAATGTGGAAGCATATGTGGATGATGTCGTCATCAAGACGTACGACGCCGACTCCCTCATCGCCGACTTGCAGGAGACCTTCAACAACCTGCGCCGATTCAGATGGAAGCTCAACCCCACGAAGTGCGTATTCGGGGTGCCGTCAGGAAAGCTCCTGGGCTTCCTGGTTAGCCAGCGCGGCATCAGGCAAACCCAGTCAAGCTGGATGCCATACGCAACCTCAAGGAGCCCAAGTGTAAGAAAGATATCATGAAGCTCACTGGAATGATGGCGGCCCTGAGCCGGTTCATCAGCAAGCTCGGCGAGAAGGGACTTCCGTTCTTCAAGATACTCAAGAAGGCAGGACAAGTTCGAGTGGACCCCTGAGGCAAGCAAGGCCCTGGCCGACCTCAAGGAATTCCTAGTCACGCCCCCGGTTCTTACGGGTCCGAACCCCGGGGAAGAGCTCCTGCTGTACATCTTGGCTACCACTCATGTGGTCAGCACGGCCCTGGCCGTCGAGCGCCCAGAAGAAGGCCACCCATACAAGGTCCAGCGCCCTGTATACTTCGTCAGCGAGGTACTCAGCGAGTCCAAGGTCCGGTACCCCCATCCTCAGAAGCTGCTCTACGCGCTCCTGATAACCGCCAGGAAGCTACGGCACTATTTCCAGGCCCACGTGATTCGAGTCATCTCGAATTTCCCCCTTGGAGCCATACTCCACAACAGAGACGCCAACGGGCGCATAGTCAAATGGTCCGTCGAACTCGGCGAACACACCATCAACTTCGAGCCACGGGAGGCCATCAAGTCCCAGATCTTGGCCGACTTCGTGGCCGAGTGGACAGAGATCCAGACGCCGACCCCTGCGGAACGGCCGGAGCACTGGAAGATGTACTTCGATGGAGCCCTCAACCTTGAGGGAGCCGGCGCAGGAGTGCTGTTCATCTCCCCGGAGGGGCAGCACCTCAAGTATGTTCTCCAGATACACTACTAGGCTACCAACAATGGGGCCGAGTACGAAGCCCTCATCCACGGTCTCCGGATCGTGGTGTCACTCGGCATCAAGCGACTCATGTGCTATGGCGACTCCAAGCTAGTCGTCGAGCAGGTGAACAAGAACTGGGACACGACCAAGGAAACCATGAGCGCATACTGCGCAGAGGTGCGCAAACTTGAGGCCCACTTCTACGGCCTCGAGTTCCACCACGTCCTTCGAGAAGACAACATCGCCGCCGACGTCCTGTCCAAGCTAGGGTCCACCAGAGCCCAAGTGCCAGTCGGCGTCTTCGTCCAAGACTTGCGCACCCCGTCCATCAAGATGCTTGAGGACGGCAGCCCCGTACCCGAGCTGGCGTCACCTCCGGGTGGCCCGCCGACCAATGAAGTTCTCGTGGTGGAAGCAGACTGGCGCGCCCCCTTCATAGCTTTCCTCACAGAGAACTGGTCGCCGGATACGAAGGAAGAAATCGAGAAATTGACTCGGCGTGCGACAAACTACGTCGTCATTGGCGACGCCCTATACAGAAAAGCAGCCTCCGCGGGAATACTCATGAAGTGTGTCCTCCGGGATGAAGGCATCACCTTGCTCCAAGACATCCACTCGGGTACTTGCAGCAACCACGCGGCGGCCGGCACACTAGTCGGCAAGGCCTACAGGGCGGGGTTTTACTGGCCGACGGCCCTGTCGGACGCCAAGGAGTTGGTACGCAGCTGCACCGGCTGCCAGTTCTTCCAGAAGCAAAAGCACCTGCCGGCTCAGGCGCTCCGGACTATCCCCCCATCTTGGCCATTCGCCATATGGGGACTCGACAATGTTGGGCCCTTTAAAACCGCTCCGGGCGGGTTCAAGCACATCTTGGTGGCGGTTGACAAGTTCACCAAGTGGATCGAGTACAAAGTCGTGACCGACACCAAGTCGGTCACCGCTGCCAAGTTCATTCAAGAGCTTACCCATCGGTTTGGCGTTTCCAAACCGCATCGTAACTGATCTCGGATCCGAGTTCACAGGGCACGAGTTCTGGGATTTTTGCCAGGACAACTGCATCGACGTCTACTACTCCTCCACGGCGCACCCCAGGTGCAATGGCCAGGTCGAGCGGGCCAATGGCATGGTCCAAGACTCGCTCAAGAAGGCCATGTACGACGAACTCAACAAGCACCCCGGTCGGTGGGCTAAGGAAGTACCCCATGTCATATGGGGCCTACGAACGCAGAAGAGCAGAGCAACGGGATATACTCCCTTCTTTCTGGTATACGGCTCCGAAGCCGTCCTCCCAGCCGACGTCACCCACGGTGCTCCGCGCATCCAGCACTATGAAGAAGGGGAAGCAGAAATCGGCCGCCAGGTCGACATCGACTGCCTCGAAGAACACCGACTCGCCGCCCTGATCAGACATGCCAGACATGAGCAGCAGGTACGGCGCTACCACGACAAGAACGTCCGGGAACGTTCACTCAACGTGGGTGACTTGGCCCTGCGCCGAGTCATGTCCACCAAGGACAAGCACAAGTTATCCGCCCCCTGGGAGGGTCCTTTCATCGTAAAAGAAGTTGTTTCGCCAGGAACATATAGCCTCCAGTGGGCCAATGGTGACCCCGTCCCGAATGTGTGGAACATCGAGCACCTCGTCAAGTTCTACCCGTAGAAATAAACAACAAGCTATGTACTCTCTGTCTCATGTTAATAAAATTACTTTTGCCTCATGGCTTGTTGCTATCTCTTCACCCGACATCCATGCTGATGCTCGGGGACTGGGCCTGACCCAGGTTGTGTCTTCTTCATCACGATATTTGGGGGGGTACCTGTTTACTCCGACTTCCGAGTCCTTGCCCAACCCTATGTTCCCCCCGGCGACTACTAAGCTAACTCAGCTGGTCCAAGTCCCCAGCTGTGAAACCCTGAGCTCCGTGCTCAACCCGTGCGCCCCCTACACCTAAGCCTCCCCGCTGAGCAGTGTAGCTGGGTAAGCCGTCCTCTCCGTGAGCAGTGGTCAGCGGGTCAAAAAGGGTGCTTAAACGGCACAAGGCAGCGGCCAGTCGGGTGACGCAAAGTCCTAGTCGGCAGGGAAAAGGGTCCAATAAAGCACCAGTGCATGTCAATACTCCAAATAAACCTGGAATTTTATATACATAAATTCTACAGCATTTACATCTACAACTGTTTTTACAGGCCAAGCTCCGTTGCCACAGTCTCAACCAGAGGGGTACACTCCTCGACTAACTCGTCGAACTCTTCATCGGGCGAGCTCTTCGGGAATACCGTCGGCAATTGGGGCCAGCTCCTGCGCCGGGAAATGAATCCTGAACAGCGCCAGGATCCGAGCTCCGAAGCCGACTGCCGTCTGCTGCATCAACTGAGCCGCACGATTCGGGCCGGCCCTGAGCCGCTCCGCCAGCGTCGCCGTTACCGGGCCGGACCCGGCAGGCACCAACGAGTTGGCGTTAACTTCAGCCGCCTGCTTCAGCTCCATCAGCTCCGTCCGAAGCCCTGCAAAGAACTCTGATAAGAACAACGACTATCAACAAGCTCCAGAAGACTCGGCGAAAGGCACTCACCATGCATGGCCTGGTCATGCGCGTCCTTCAGGGCCTGATTGGCCTCCTTCAGGTGCTCGGATTCGGCAGCGAGGCTAAGATTGGCTGCTTTAAGCCCTCGCACCTCCTCCTCGAGCTTATGCTTGGCCCCGGCCAGCTCATCTTCAAGTTTCTTCTTGGCCCCGGCCAACTCGTCGATTCTCTTCTGAAGAGCAGCCTCCTTCTTCCTCGCCCCTGCAAGGAAAGACCCATGAGCACAGGATGCTCGGAGATACATCAGCAAGCAATGTACGAAGGACTCACCTTCCGTGAGAACACTCATGTCGTTCATGAGATCCTCGTTGGTCTTCTGCAGGTCGGCAAGCTCCCGCTCCCTCTGCCTCTGGAATTCCTTGGCAGCCTCCGCCTCACGGATTCTATCCGTGTGGACCCGCGCCAAGGCCCGACGGTCTTCAAGGGCCTGCCGCCTGAAGTCGAGGTCTCTCGCGATCCGTTCCGTGAAACCCTGTCACACAAAACAATTGGCCTCAGGGTCATTGTCCGCGCTACATCCACAACATGGCACTAGGGAGACATACCTGTACAACTCGGGTTAAGACGCCGGCCACGTTTTGCAGCTTCCGGAGCTCGCTCGCTTGGTCGGCGGCGTCAAGCTCCATCCGCTGCTCAAGAGTCAACTGCGGAGCCTGCGGTCCGCCCTCGGGCCCGGCCACGCCGGCCTCCCCTTGGGGAGGCACGTGGACGCCTGGGTCGGCATCCAGGTCCTCTCCAAGGAGACGGCTGTCATCATCCTCAAGCGGTGGAGGACTCTACGGCAGCTCCTCCATCTCCGGGCGACCCTCCGGGGTCCCCTCCTCCAGGGCGACCTCGGACTGCTCGGCTTGCAGGTCCGCCGCCGGGTCACCCGTCCCTGTGACGTGCGGCGGACTCGGTGGGCCCGGCGGCCCCGACATGCCAACTGGCACTTGCTCCGGCACAACCAGGGCCATGCTCGACCCTGACTCCGCCTCTGTGGCGGCAGACCGGACTGGCGGCGCCTTATCACCAGCCCCCGGGCGTGGTAGGGTGCCGACCCCTGCTTGGCTCCCGAGCCTGCACTCAACAAACCAACAGATCAAGAATTGTGCATCAAACAATCAGAAACTCAAAGACTACTTACCCGCCTTTGCGCGGACGCTTGAATTGCACGCCCCGCAACACCTGCGGAGACGTCTGGCTCAACAACAAGGTCGCATCCGGCCGCAGCCCTGGCTGGGCAAAGATGCTCCCTGAGCCCCTGCAGCCTGCTGTGCGGGCCGCTCCGACTCAAGCCCCAATGGAGACCTGTTGGCGCTACCTCCTGCGTCATCCGCAGCCTTCCTCTTCCTCCGCGCCTCGGCCTCGGCCCGCGCGGCTTGTCCCAGTCTCAGATCGGACTTGGGAGACTCTTCTCGAGCCACCCTCTGGGCCGGGGTCAGCTTACGCACGACTTGGCGCGACGGCCGCCCCAAGCTGACGCCAAGTATCCGCGTCACCGGATCCTCCTCCGCCTCCTCCCGAGGAGCCGGGATGATGCCGACCTCTTCCCAGTCGGCCTGCCCCTCATCAATGACTTGAGGCACTTGGGATGCCTCCTCCACCGACAGCAGCTTCTCCACCCGGACCTCACCCTCGGGCAAGGGAGCCGGACGATAGTACTTCGCAGCTCGCTCCTGTGAGACAGACAAACAGCAACAAGAATCGGTTGTTAGAAATTCAGCAGCTAAGCAGCAGGATACACAACATGCATGAGAACAACGAAGTTACCGGTGGAGGAGGGTTCTTCAAAGAAAATGGCACAGGCGTGCCCTCATTGTGGATTTGGCCCCGCATGAACCCTGAGATTCTTTCACATATCTCAGGAACAGGAACCGTCCGGGCCTGCTCCCGGGTCGGGTCTCGGCCACCCTGGAATTCATACCCAGGATGCACCCGGTCCTTGATTGGTTGCGTCAATCGCTGAACGAAGGAGATCATCACTGCCACGGCGGACAGCTTCCTCACCTTCGCCTCGGCGATCAACTCCAACAGCTCCTCGGCTTCCTTCAACTCGTCGCCTACGGGAAGTGATCCCCAACAATCCTTCTCCTGTGGCCGGTGCCCAGTTCGAGCAGGAAGAGTAGGGGGGTGGTTCGCAACATAAAACCACTCCTGCCGCCAGTTCTTGTTGGAATCATTCATGTCCAAGATGAAGTATCTCTTGGACATGCCGGCCCTCAGTGCGAACCCGGCTCCCCCAGTGATCCTGGCAGGCCCCTTGCCAGACCCCTCACCATAGGTCTTCATCCGGTACAGGCGCCGCCACAGACCAAAATGTGGTGGCACTCCAAGGAATGCTTCGCACAAATGGATGAACACAGAGATTGACAGAATCGAGGTAGGGTTCAAATGACTCATCTCGACTCCGTAGAAGTGCAGCAGGCCGCGGAAGAAGTCACCAGTGGGCAATCCGAACCCACGCTCGAAGAACGGCGCGAAGACGCCATCTCGGTCTCCGAGCGCTCCCATGGTCGGGCATCGTCGCCGGCGGGTCGCCATTGCAGGATCTCTCGCGGCCCAAGCACACCCCGGCTCTCCATTTCCTGGAGCCGCTCCTCGGTGATGGAGGATTGGCCCCAGGCAGGCTCCTGTGGCGGCACTCCCCCAGGCACGGAGGTTAGCTCTGGGGCCCCCCCAGACTGGGCCACGGCCTTCCCCCTCGCGTCCGCCCCGGCGGCGGCCGCCGGCACAGCAGAATCGCCGCCCTCGGGCGGCGGCATCCCCCGCGGCCCCAGACTGGCCCGCGGGGGGCGCCATCTCCTTCCCCGCGTCAGCATTGCCACCCACAGCGGAAAGGGATGCACCTGTCACCCTCGTCGTCGGCGGTACCTCCTCGCCCGATGCGGACGTGTTCGTCGCCTCCCTTGGGTCCGCCATCTCGTCACGGGGGCTCAGGGAGGGCGCAGGCACGTAGCGGCGGCGGCGGCGCTTGAACTCCGGCGGCGGCGCGTGGATGGCGGGTGAATCGCTCTCACAGCAGCTCTAAGCGGTGGTGGAGGCGCGGGATGTTTCGCGATTTGGCAATGACCGTGGTAAAAGCCGCCTGTGAACAGTTCGATTTATCCCCTTCCGTCGATCCAAATTACCCTAACGGCGCCGCAATTGACGGACGGAATCCGCGGGAGTTCCGTTAACCGCGCACCAACGGCTCTCCACGCCTCAACGGCTCTCCGCGCGCCAACGGCTCTTTCCCAAGGACTCGGCCAGCCCCGACCCTCGGGGACTCGGCGCTCTTGACTCCGGTCAACGGGTCTCCGGACTCGGCCAGCCCCGATCCTCGGGGACTCGGTGCTCTTGACTCCGGTCAACGGGTCTCCGGACTCGGCTCAGCCCGACCTTGGGGACTCGGCGCTCTTGACTCCGGTCAACGGGTCTCCGGACTCGGCCAGCCCCGACCCTCGGGGACTCGGCGCTCTTGACTCCGGTCAATGGGTTTCCGGACTCGGCCAGCCCCGACCCTCGGGGACTCGGCGCTCTTGACTCCGGTCAACGGGTCTCCGGACTCGGCCAGCCCCGACCCTCGGGGACTCGGCGCTCTTGACTCCGGTCAACGGGTCTTCGGACTCGGCCAGCCCCGACCCTCGGGGACTCGGCGCTCTTGACTCCGGTCAACGGGTCTCCGGACTCGGCCAGCCCCGACCCTCGGGGACTCGGCGCTCTTGACTCCGGTCAACGGGTCTCCGGACCACCCTTGGGGACTCGGCGCTCTTGACTCCGGTCAACGGGTCTCCGGACTCGGCCAGCCCCGACCCTCGGGGACTCGGCGCTCTTGACTCCGGTCAACGGGTCTCTGGACTCGGCTAGCCCCGACCCTCGGGGACTCGGCGCTCTTGACTCCGGTCAATGGGTCTCCGGACTCGGCTAGCCCCGACCCTCGGGGACTCGGCGCTCTTGACTCCGGTCAACGGGTCTCCGGACTCGGCCAGCCCCGACCCTCGGGGACTCGGCGCTCTTGACTCCGGTCAATGGGTCTCCGGACTCGGCCAGCCCCGACCCTCGGGGACTCGGCGCTCTTGACTCCGGTCAACGGGTCTCCGGACTCGGCCAGCCCCGACCCTCGGGGACTCGGTGCTCTTGACTCCGGTTAATGGGTCTCCGGACTCGGTGCCTTGGCACGTTGCAAAGAGGATTTTGTAATTGGTTACTACGGTGCGAACCTACGACGCCTCTCATGACCCTCGGGTCCAAGGACACAGATATTGCGTTTATAAGCAATGAAAAGGAGAAAAGATTCAATACAAGGATTACAAATTACAAAGAGAGCCGGTCATAAGCCGGTTACAGGAATCAAACACATCAACCGTCAAGATGGCGGCCTGGGGCACTCGTCCCTGCGCCTAGTGCTGCATCCGAAGCAAGCTTGGCCCACATGAGCTCGTCGCAAGCTCTCTTGTAGCACCACTGCAGCCGTCGACGGGACAGCACCAACAGAGGGTTGATAGCGAATGCCTCCGGGTATCCCTCGCTCTACAAAGCATTTCACCCCGAGTGATCCTCATCATATGGGAATGCAGGGGTGAATGGGACAGCATTCAGACACTGATCAACACCTCAGTATCTTCGCAAGCACTCTTCTAGCACCAAACTACCAAGTCCCCATGGTTCTTCCCCGGAGGATGAACCCAGCACATAGTCCCCAACATGTTCAAGTGAGTTAGTTGCTATGCCTACTTTCGGATAATAACAAGGCCCCGGGCCTTGGCATCTATTTATAGCCCCGTGCTATACAACTGCATGTGACTCCGGTCGCACTGTTCAGCGCGTGAGCCCCGCGCCACGCAGCAGCTCCTTGTGAGCCCATTGCCACGCAGCAGCTCCTCGTGAGCCCTGTGCCACGGAGCAGCTCCTTTCTTCGAGGCGCTCAGTCCGTCCTTACCACCTTCAGCTTCATCCGACCACGGGATCGCCCAGTGCGTTCACGTGAATACTGTTTTTGTCGTTATTTGGCGAGCTTATCCTTTGGGCGGCCTGACTGCCCCGATGCTTGGAGATTATTCTTTTTTGACCATTAGCCCGACTTTTTTAGTCGGCCCAATGCTCGGGGACTACTCCATATGGAGGGCTCCTTGCGTCGCCCTCCATATGCCCCATTAGGATGTGTCACTTTCCCCAAGTGGTGCAGCTCCTCGGCGCCCGACTCGGCCACGACTCGGCGCTACATCACTCGAGGCTTCGCCCCGGGTCTGCCCAGGGTCATCCCCGGATGACCTACGGTTTTCTTTTTTGAGCACCGCCCACCCTTGTGCCGGCCTGCCGACCAAGGCGCTTCAGCCGACCTTGATGGCTTCGCTTCTTCATCAACAGTCCGACACGCGCCTGCACGTTGCTCGGGGACTTGTGGGATATGGGTACCCCTGGGCCCACTACCGACCGGATAACCAGTCGGCCTGGTCCCACGTCTGACAAGGATGTGGGCCGACCCTAGGCCGGCCCCACAAGGATCCTCGGCTTGAAGGACAAGATTGGAGAAGACTTAATCAGCAAGGCAAACGGCGACATCCTTGGATCTCACCCAAAGATCACGGAGATCAGGAAGGATATGTTGTAACCGACTTGGATTAGTTTCCTGATTCGAGCCGGATATTAATTAGAAATAACCGACTTGTAAACCCTAGGCCGTCAGCCTATATAAGGCGGCCTAGGTCGACCCCCTCATTCATTCGATTCCTAGCTACCAGATCCCTCATTGTAACCAAGAGCTCGCCGTCGTTCTCCGGAACACGCCGAGTAAATCAATACAAGACCCCGAGCACAGGACGTAGGGTATTATACCTCCGGGTAGCCCGAACCTGTATAATCCCTGTGTCCCTGTGTTACCTCGAGCTCCCTAGTCCAGCGATCTCCCTTTGCCTACAAATCAACCATCTGGGTACCCCCGGGTGGACTGCCGGTCAATAGATCCGACAGGCGGCGGGCGGAGCCCGGGTGCGCGGCGAGCATGCGGGAGATGAGGCTGGCGAGGTCCTGCTCGTCGTAGCGTGGCCACTGCAGGTCGCGGTGGTCGAGGTTGAGCGGGGAGGAGCGCCAGAGGCGGCGCCACCGGGAGGAGAGGGTCTGGGTCCGGGCGGCAGCGCCAGAGGCGGCGCCACCGGGAGGAGAGGGTCTGGGTCCGGGCGGCGTCCTTGGTGGGGAGGAGGGAGATGATGTCGCCGAGGATGTCGACGGGGAGGTGGCTGATGGGGTCCACGCCGTCCGCTTCCTCCCGTCCTTCTGCGCCGACGCCGAGCAGTGGTTCTTCTCGGCATTGTGATCCTTCTTCCGGCTCGCTTGTAGATCCAGCATGGAGCGCGTCCGTCTCCGACGACGACGGCCGGAGCAGCTCCTGTGGTGACGTGGCTAGGGTTTCCTCTAAGAGCCTGTTCGGCTGGTAGAATGAATAGTGCTCGGCTGGTAGAATGAATAGTATTGTGTGAGAGGAAATAAGCCGAAAGAAGCCAGCCGAGCACTGTTCATCGGACCAGCCGAACAGGCTCTTTCGATCGTATGATGAGGTGCCTCCGTCTCCATGATCGATCGGCGGTTCTAACGACTCGCGGTCAATGCGCTATTTGCTCTCTTTTTTTCTTTATTCTTGAGGCTGATTCAGAGCTCGTGTTTGGCCCACTAGTAGAGAAACCGGATATAGTCCCGGTTGGAAACTGGATTTAGTCCCGGTTATCCAACCGGGACTACGCCACCGGGACTAAAGGTCCCAGCCTTTAGTCCCGGGTATTTACCCGGGACTAAAAGCCTCCACGCGGCGCCCAGGGTGGAGCCCCTTTAGTCCCGGTTGGTATTACCAACCGGGACTAAAGGGCTTTTTTTTTTCTTTTCTGTTTTTCTTTTTCTTTTTCTTTTCTGGTTTCTTTTATACAGAGATACGTATTATACCTGTATAATAATATACGTATATGTCCATATATGTATTAGTTATACGTCACTAATGCATTAAACTATTAATACTGATATTAATATATACGGTAATAATATTAAACTTATATATATTTAAATAAAACAAATTTTGATAAATCCAAGATTAATATTAATATTTACATCAAGATTTCAATATTAATATTTACACCAAGATTTCAAAGGAGCATATACAAAATTCCTAATATTTGCTCCTTGTATCGGGCTCGTGTCCATCCCACCAGAACGCCCCTGTCTTGCTCACGACCTCATCGATTATAAATCCGCAGAGTGTCTCTTGAATCGCCGCGACTCTTTGGTCCGGTAAGATCTCATCTTTCATACGCATCATCTGAGGATGTGGTTAATAGAAAAATATAAATAATAGCTTTTATGACTCACATGCATGCATACATACATATAGATTTCAATGGAAATGGAACATACCGTCAGGTCCCAATTAGTGACGATCGTCTTATGCCCTACAAGAGTGTGCATGTACTCACAGACATAATATCCACATAAATTGGTGCCTTGATTCTGCCTATAACACTTTATAGGAGAAATGGTCAAGTCATTACATGCATAATCATGATAATGAAACAAAAAAGAGATGTTGGTCTATGTATAGTAGTATTTACCGGAAAGTCTCCCTTGATACCAAGTTGTTCCTTGAATGGACCTTTTTGCTCTGCACGAAACTTTTTCCAACACCTGCGCACACCATATGAAATAAATGGAATTCTTGGCTGAGCTAAAGAGGAATAATAGTGCGAGGACGAAAATTACTTTTGAAGGAGGTCAATCATTGGTTGGTACGCGTCCCGTGGTCCCCTCAATGAGTCCATGATGGTCAACAAGCTTATGTCCGGTTGTATAACAAATAATATCCAATGAAACCTATTTACATGCAAGTTTTGTATCAAGAGTCACGTCAATTGAAATAAAAATTATGTTAGGAAGAAAACTAAAAGATGCACAAGACAGTAAAAGTACTCACCCAAAGTTGTAAGGAAATAGAATCATTGTCTTGTAATGTTGTACACGTAAGAATCTGTCAATGTTGTTCATTGTGTCTTCATAAAAATTTAGTAACATATGCTGGTTTACAGTTTTTGGGTCGATGAAGCCCAAGTGGAAGTATGAGTTTTTCCTGCATTCTTCAATCTCCATTCTACAGGATACAATTTAAAAAAATAAATGTTTAATAATAGGTTGACAATACATAGGAGACGTTAAATATAGAAATAAATGAAGCACTTACAGCACCCAGCAGCTGAGGAGAGACACGTCAAGGGCATCCCTATGGTATATCTGGTAAATTTCTGAGAATTCCAGATACATAACATTATCGCCACGAAAGTAGTCATCATCTCTAATCTTCAATCCCACCATGTTCTGACCTTGGGCCGACGCCTGAAGGTACCATTCATGTAATCTGTACATTTTTGTTGACAGCGTGTTGTACGTATTGGGGTCAACTAGAGGTAAGCCAAGCTGAAATGGCCACCTTGGTATAGCCTTTGGGGTCTTACTCTCATCTAGCATTTGCGAGGGCGTCATTCCTGCCTCTTTGCAAAACTCAAGCAGGTCGACCGGTCCAATTCCAGCATTCACCATGAGTGGATCAATTGTTTGCCTCTCCTGCTCACCGAGCTGAGCAACAGCCTTTCCCTTCCTTTGTTGCTTGACGCTCTTGTGGCTCTTGGTAGACTCTTGGCTCTGTTGACTCCGTCGCTCCTTCTCCTCCCTTTGATTCTTCTCATACGATTTCTTAATAGAGCGGTCATAATCTGACAACAATTTCTTCTGAGTTTCTTTAGCCATGCCAATAAAGAAAGCAGACTTAGCAAAATCAACTACTTCTTTTTTCTCGGGCTCCTTCTTTTTGAAGAACTCTTTAACCTTATCCAGACTATGCTGCTTGGACTCCTCATCAGTTTTTTCCCATGGTAGCTTGGCAGGTTCCTTGGCTTGCTTTGCTGGCTTCTTTGCAGGTGGCTTTGTTGGTGCCTTGGCTTTCTGTTGCTTAGCTTTCTTTGCCGGCGGAGGTGCTGGCGGCGGAGATTGCTTAGCTGGAGATGACGGAGATTTTTGAGTTCTTGGCGATGGAGACCTTTGTGATAATTGAGATAATTGAGATAATTTGAGATAATTGATATAAAATGATATAATTGATCTCACAATTGATATAAACTAATATCCAACTATTATCAAAAAAATCACACTAATATAAAAACAAAAAAAAAGACTAATATCCAACTAGAATCCATCTAATTGATCTCACAATTATATTATAGTATATAAACTAAAATAAGTTTTTTGATCTCCCATTTAGGAAATAACATATAATTGACATTTAAAACATAGAAACTAAACTAAACTAAGATTCATTCTTATATATCGTTATAATAACAAAAATTCATTCTTATATACCGTTATATCGTTATAACAAAAATTAATTCTTATAATAACAAAAATTCATTCTTTTACTAATAACATATAATTGACATTGAAAACATAGAAACTAAACTAAGTATAATATCCAACTAGATCCTAAAAATTGATATAAACTAATATCAAAAATTTGAGATAATTGAGATAATTGATATAAAATGATATAATTGATCTCACAATTGACCTTTGTTCAGGAAGAACAGGCGAATATTGCTGCGGCGGGGACTGCGGAGCTGGAGGCGGCGGAGATGCCCTTGAGCTTTGGGGTGACGACGAAGGCCCCTCAGGAGTTAAGACGATGTAACGCTTCTCCCATAGGATAACACCATGAACTGCCTCTTCTAGTGTCGTCTCCCCGTCACCTCCAGGAATGTCAAGCTGGAGTGATTCGTACCCGGCCAAGACCTGCTCCACCCCAACTCTAGCATAGCCAGCAGGTATTTGCCCTCCATGGTAGAGATCTCCTTCTTGACTCGGCAAAGCAGTACCGTACGCCACCTTGAACGTTAAATTCTTGAATGGACTGTGCAGCTCACAGGTCGTCCGCCTGGTTATATCGTCCACGGGGTAGCGTTGGACTTGAGCATGAATTGGGACATCAGCGGACGCGCAACTGCTTCGATGATGCTGGGTAGGGCTAATTGGGTCTACTGGAGCGCCGGCGGATCCACGGCTTTGTTGCTGAGAGCTAAGTGCTATCTCCAGTTGCCGCTGAACCTCCCCAGTTCTTTGTTCGTTCTGCAGTATCCTTTCCTCGAGTCGTCGCATCTTCTCTTGCTCCTCGTTTTTTCTTCTGCTGCGACTTCTGTAGGACTCAATGCAGTCGGCAAACCCGTACTTCCACGGAACCCCTCCTTTGCCTCGCGTCCGTCCAGGATGCTCGGGATTCTGCAGAGCAAACGTGAGCTCATCCTTTTCTCTGTCCGGGCGGAACTCTCCCTTGGCAACTGCTTCTATGGCATGCGTAAGTCTCCGTGCGGCTTCTTGTATCTGCTGTCCAAAGATGCATTCCCCGGTATCGGGGGCCAATGTTCCGCCATGGGCATAATACCAATGTCGTGCACGGTCAGTCCAAGTTGATGTCTGTGGTGTGATACCTCTATCACGTAGATCTTGTTCCATCTTTTCCCATTTTGGAATAGCTGCAGCGTAGCCACCTTGGCCGAGATTGTGATGGTATTCTTTCTGGGCGGCATTAGATTTGTTCGTCTCCATAAGCTTCTTTCCAAGTGTCGAACGCTTGTATTGCACAAATGCAGCCCAGTGGGGTCTTAGCTTCTCATATGCTCCTGTGAAAGTTGGCGTGCGATTCTTGTCAACAAAATTTCTGTAGAGTTTCTTCTTAAAGCTCTGGAATTGTTCTGCCATCTTCGAAAGAGCCCAAGCTTTCACTCTATCCTCAGTTCCTGCTGGCACTGTGAAATGTTCTTGTAGCTGCTGCCAGAGCATATCTTTCTCTCTTTGAGGGACAAAGTTTGTATCCCCGCGTTTCATAGGTTTCCATCTTGGAATGCTGATTGGGATGTGATCTCTGACAAGAACCCCGCATTGATTTGTCATCTTCCTTGCAACGTCAGCTGGGGCAATTGGTTTGCCTGCATGGTCTACTTGTGTGACAATGAAACGACCCTCCAGCTTTTTTGTCGGTCCTCTTTTCCCCGAATTCGACGTCGTTGCGGAGGGCTAAAAGTTAAGAGAGGATACTTATGTATTAATGTATGTACCTCTTAAATCATCGTGGCACTATTACTAAATGTGCTAATGTATATGTACCTCATCACCATCGGTGCTAATGTATATGTACCTCATCACCATCGTCACCATCTGACTGCTCAATTCCCTCCCCGGACATGTTGAGGTACTGATCGGTGTTGCTGCCATCATCGGCTTCAGGGACGGGGACGGCACCACTGCCTTCAACAATTATTTCATTGAGAAGGTTGTTGGTTTCGTCTTCGTTAAGTCCCAAATCCATCTAATATGAAAAACTAAACTAAGTTTAATTTGATCTCCCATTTAGAAAATGACATATAATTGAAATTTAAAACATAGAAACTAAACTAAGTTTAATATCCAACTAATACACCAAGATTCATTCTTCTATATCGTTATAATAACAAAAATTCATTCTTATGTCCGGTTATATCGTTATAACAAAAATTCATTCTTATGATAACAAAATTTCATTCTTATAATAACAAAAAATTCATTCTTTTACTAATAACATATAATTGACATTTAAAACATAGAAACTAAACTAAGTATAATATCCAACTAGTTTCTAAAAATTGATATAAACTAATATCAAGAATTCGAGATAATTGAGATAATTGATATAAAATGGGATAATTGATCTCACAATTGATATAAACTAATATCCAACTATTATTAAAAAATGAGATAATTGATCTCAAAAAAATGAGGTAATTATCAACTAAAATCACACTAATATAAAAACAAAAAAAGACTAATAGCCAACTACAATCCAACTAATTGATCTCACAATTATATTATAGTATATAAACTAAACTAAGTTTTTTGATCTCCTATTTAGAAAATGACATATAATTGACATATAAAACATAGAAACTAAACTAATTAAGTTTAATATCCAACTAGTTTCTAAAAATTGATGGAAATGATAAAACAATTGATATATTATGACATGTAATTGACACTAATATCCAACTAGAATCTAACTAATTGATCTCACAATTATAGTATATAAACTAAACTAAGTTTAATTTGATCTCCCATTTAGAAAATGACATATAATTGACATTTAAAACATAGAAACTAAACTAAGTATAATATCCAACTAGTTTCTAAAAATTGATATAAACTAATATCAAAAATTCGAGATAATTGAGATAATTGATATAAAATGAGATAATCGATCTCACAATTGATATAAACTAATATCCAACTATTATCAAAAAAATGAGATAATTGATCTCAAAAAAATGAGGTAATTATCAACTAAAATCACACTAATATAAAAACAAAAAAAAGACTAATATCCAACTATAATCCAACTAATTGATCTCACAATTATATTATAGTATATAAACTAAACTAAGTTTTTGATCTCCTATTTAGAAAATGACATATAATTGACATATAAAACATAGAAACTAAACTAATTAAGTTTAATATCCAACTAGTTTCTAAAAATTGATACGAATGATAAAACAATTGATATATTATGACATGTAATTGACACTAATATCCAACTAGAATCTAACTAATTGATCTCACAATTATAGTATATATACTAAACTAAGTTTAATTTGATCTCCAAATTAGAAAATGACATATAATTGACATTTAAAATATAGAAACTAAACTAAGTATAATATCCAACTAGTTTCTAAAAATTGATATAAACTAATATCAAAAATTCGAGATAATTGATATAAAATGAGATAATTGATCTCACAATTGATATAAACTAATATCCAACTATTATCAAAAAAATGAGATAATTGATCTCAAAAAAATGAGATAATTATCAACTAAAATCACACTAATATAAAAACAAAAATGATATTAAGAGAATATATATAAAAATGATATATATAATCACACAATTCATATAAAAATTGAAAAGAAATGAAAAAAAAACACCAGGGGCCGTGGCGCGGTGGGCGGCGGGCACGGTGGCGGCGGGGGCGCGGTGGGCGGCG
>CM014277.1:8864743-8901080 GCA_004135705.1 Alloteropsis semialata | reverse complement strand
TGAAAATATGCAGATCTTTGCATATGTTTGACCGTATCTGTTTCGAATTGTCCACGTTTTTTGGACAGCCCGAGGATGTGTAGATTGGGTTAGTTTCCATGCTCTACTCCTATCCGAGACAGAATTTCGGCATCACCTCCCAGTTGTTCTCCGGATACACAATCTCCTAGCTAGGACGTGTATTTGGAGAACAGCGGGGAGGTGTGTCGAAATTCTGTCTCGGATAGAAGTAGAGCATGGAAACTAACCCCATCTACACATCCTCAGGTGGGATTAGGACCTATCTTCACCTATTAGAGCATTATAGACATCGTGTAGATGTAATTGATTTTTATATCACCTACTCATATGTTAGAGGATGGCTGACCGTGAGTGGATGTACACGGGCCACACAAGTCGGGATTCGTACACTGATGAGTGGATTGAGAAGATCGATGCTTTTTTGGAACTAGCATTTGCTAGGGTTAAAGGTTCGCGTGACGCGTGGTGTCCCTGCCGCATTTGTGCAAACACGCGCCGACAAACAAAGATGAACATGGGTAAACATCTTTGCAAGAATGGATTTACAGCAGGCTATATCAGGTGGATCTACCATGGTGAAGCCGATCGTTTGAGAGACGAGGTCGTGAGACAACGCATCGAGAATTTTGATGCTGATGCCGGGGTAGCAGACATGTTAAATGACTATCATGAAGCACATGTCGATGAAGGACCTAGGGAGGAGGAGCCAGAGGCATCCGCAAAGGCGTATTACCACATGATGTCTGCTGCACATCAACCCCTTCACGATCATACCAATATTTCTCAACTGGATGGCATTGCACGCCTAATGGCCATAAAGTCCCAGTTTACCCTGAGTCGAGACGCCTTCGATGTTATATTGACAGTTGTTGGCAGCCTGCTTCTGGGTGGTCATATTCTGCCAAAGAGCATGTATGAGACTACGAAGCTCCTTCGTGCACTTAAGATGCCATATGAGCAGATACATGCTTGTCCGAAGGGGTGCATCTTATTTAGGAAACAACATGCGGAAGCAAACTACTGTCCAAAGTGTGGATCATCTAGGTTCTTGGAGGTAGACTCTAGTGATGGTAATAAGAGGCAGCTCACAGTCCCTGTGAAAATCCTAAGGTACCTTCCATTCATACCGAGGATCCAACGGCTCTTCATGACTGAGGAATCCGGGAAACAGATGACATGGCATAAACATGGTCGTCGATACAACCCTGACAAGTGGTACATCCATTCGATGGTGAGTCATGGACTCACTTTGATGCGATTCATCGTGATAAAGCTACGGAGTCTCGTAATGTACGTATTGCGCTGGCAACAAATGGGTTCAATCCTTATGGAATGATGGCTGCCCCGTACACTTGTTGGCCCGTGTTCGTTATCCCCCTCAATCTTGCCCCCGGCGTGCTCTTTCAACGTCAGAACATATTCTTGTCGTTGATAATTCCTGGATACCCGGGGCATAATATGAGTGTGTACATTGAGCCTCTGATCGATGATTTGGAACATGCTTGGGAGGAAGGGGTATTGACATACGATCGAACTACAAAGACAAACTTCAAAATGCATGTTTGGTACCACTACTCCCTGCATGACCTGCCGGCATATGGGTCATTCTGCGGCTGGTGTGTTCACGGGAAGTGGCCATGCCCAATATGCAAGACATCTGTGAAGTTCATTTAGTTGCCCAAGGGTGGCAAATATTCTTCATTTGACAAACATCGACAGTTCCTCCCTCTTGACCATCCATTCAGACGAGACAAGAAGAACTTTACGAAAGATGTCGTAGTTGAAGACCCTCCACCGCAAATGATGACAGGTGCCGCGGTTCGTGCTCAGTTAGATGCTCTCGAGGTCAATCAAGAGGCAGGTGGTTTTGTGGGATATGGTGAGCAACATGCCTGGACTCATAAGTTGGGCTTGTGGAGGCTTCCCTATATGGCTGACCTTCTTCTTCCACATAACATTGTTTGTAATGCACACTGAAAAGAATTGGGCTGAGGCAATTTGGGGTTCAGTCATGGCCATTCCTGATAAGACAAAGGACAATGTTAAGGCTAGAGTGGATCAGGCGAGGTTATGCAATAGACCAAAGCTAGACATACCGCCTCCCGCAGCCGGCAAGTCATGGAAAATGCCTAAGGCCGATTACGTCCTGACGAGGCCCCAAAGGAGGGAAGTACTAGAATGGTTCCAAACGTTAATGTTCCCTGATGGGTATGCAGCAAATCTGAGGAGGGGAGTGAACCTATCTACTATGCGAATTAACGGGCTCAAGAGTCACGACTACCACATATGGATTGAGCGGCTTCTTCCGGTGATGATCCGAGGCTATGTCCCTGATAATGTCTGGCTAGTGCTGGCAGAGTTGAGCTTCTTCTTCCGCCAGCTTTGTGCTAAGGAAATATCTCGGACCATGATTGCAGAAATGGAAAAAATGACCCCTGTGTTGCTTTGTAAGTTGGAGAAGATCTTTCCACCCGGCTTTTTCAATCCGATGCAGCATTTGCTTCTGCACCTACCGTATGAGGCACGAATGGGGGGGCCTGTGCAGTCCCGTTGGTGCTATTCAATTGAGAGATGTCAAAAGGTTCTTCGAAATAAATGTAAAAATAAATGCAAAATTGAAGCTTCCATTGCTGAGGCATACATTCTGGAGGAGGTGTCAAACTTCACAACAAAATACTATGCTGACAACCTTCCTAACGTGCATAATCCACCCGCTCGTTACAATGCTCGTGAAGATGAATCGAACCTTAGCATTTTTCGAGGGCAACTCGGAACTGCTAGTGGTGCAAAATACAAGACCTTGAAACATGAAGAGTGGCGCACTATCATGCTATATGTGTTGACCAACCTTGACGAGGTGGAGCCGTACATGGGGTAAGTGCTCAACAAACTTGTTGCTCAATTGGTAGTGACTATTCTGCATCCAACCCATTTTGTTTCTCGTTGGTATAGGGAATTTATTCATCAATTCTGGCGTCTTTCAAGGGAACCTACACCGCAGGAATCTGAGACCCTTCTTAAACAGGGTGCGGGAAATGGATTGCCCGATTTCATTTCTTGGTTCAAACATAAGGTACTGTCTAATTTAGCTGTCCTATTTATTTTCTATTACAAGTTCCTCGTACGAGCGAATAATATTCAACCAACTAGCATGCTTGAACTTGCAGGGCCAAACTGATGCGTCTATGGGTGCCGAGTTGAGACAGGTTGCCGATGGTTGTGGCTATAGGGTCAGGTCTTTTTCTGGTTACGACGTGAATGGATATCGCTTTCACACAACACGCTACGAGCAGAGTCGGCCCAATCGAAGAACCACAAATTCTAGTGTTTTTACGCCAGGCCTTGATGGGGTCGAGTATTATGGCAAAATTGAAGAAATATACGAACTCATGTTTCATGGTTGCAAATCTCTTAATCCTGTCATATTCAAATGCCAGGGAGTTTTGAGATGGGCTCGAAGGGAGTTTTGAGATTGACTTAACCGATGCGATCAGAATGAAGTAGACAATGAAATGTTTGTGGACGAGGACGCTGGAGATGAGGTTCGTAATGCGAAGGATTTAGAGTTACTAGAGCGATTACATTTAGGCAATGACAGTGATGAGGACATTCCTCCTCCGGAGCACGGGCATGATAATTTTGACTTGCGTGATAGTGATGATGAGGACATTCCTCCTCCGGAGCACGGGCATGATAATCCCGATCACGATGATTATTTCTAATACATGTAAATCCATATTTATTATTTGCAATACCATATTATTTCATAATTTGGTTTTATTTATTTTGCAACTATTTCTAATTACTTTATGTTTATCTGGGCTGATTGGTTTACTCTTTTTTGTTGCAGATGGTGGGCGGTTTCAAGAAGTCGGTACATGAGATTTACCAAGCCGTGACCGGTGGAGGTGGCGGGTCCGGGAGTGGTCGAGGGAGGGGTGGAGGCAGGGGTCGACGGGGAGGGAAGAAGACAGGAGGCAGGGGTTGAGGGAAGCAGGCTCGGGAGCCATCCTCTGTACCTTCGTCGTCTTCCTCTGAGGAGGAGGAGCAGGTGGAGCAGGAGCAGGAGGAGGAGGAGCAGGTGGAGCAGGAGGAGGAGGAGGAGGAGGCGGCACAAGGGGGTTCCTCTTCCTATACTTCGTGTAGTGTCTGGTTGCGAGGTCCCTCGCATCTCCCTCAGCGACCGATACCTTTGGAGAGGCGCCCGATGATTCGCCCCATAGGGAAGCGGTAAGTAGTTTTAAATGTTATCACTACATTTTCATTTGATATGTTTATAATCACATTAGAAACTAATAATTTATCTTAATCACTTGGGCAGGAATTGGTTGATTGTCGCTCCAGGTGATCACAACCGCCTTGTCAACGGGATCCTTGGAGTTTTGTGCAGGCTACACTTTCCTGGCTTCGTTCAGCATGCCGGCCGCACGGAGCCGGCTTACACGTGGGACCACTACATGGCCTTCTCCGATGTACCTGATCGAGAGGGCAGGTCGTTCCAGAACAAGGCGGAGCGGGTGAAGGGCGAGCTGTGGGTAAGTCTTTCTTCAATAAACTACATTGCTCAATACATCGCATTCATTGGACATTCTTTAAATAATAATTGCATGCATCTCGTCTATATACAGGATTTCTACAGATGCGAGCCGGGATACGAGCAAAGGGCGGCTGTTGTGGCTCACAAAGCATGCTATAAACTCGTGAAGGACATGCATTACGAGTCGCGAGTCCAGTCAGTGGTAACATACTACGCTTCGTTTCTTCAAATGAAGGTTTCGAAAGCTGATGCAAGAAACATCTGGCTGACCCGGGAACAACACTTGCAGGTACATATAGAACATTAAAACTGATTGTTTTCGAGATTAAGTACGCTTAATTTGATCTTCTTATATGTGATGTCGTTGATGACGTGTAGGCGCCTCCGTGGTGGTGTGCCCAGCATCTCCAGTGCTGGGAATACATGGTGGACCAGTGGTTGACGCCCGAGTGGGAAGAGACGCACAACGCTTGCCGGGAGCGACGTTTGATGATGTCTGGTGTATCACACCACCAAGGCAACCTTAGCGTCGATGAGTATGCAGCTAGATGGGTACGTGAACTGATTTCTTGGTCCTTACGCTCAATTCTCCATAATTTGTAATCAAGATGTTGTTTCTTTCGCAGACCTCGTCACATGAGGGCCAGCCATGCGGCCAGTTCAAGGCATATGCTATGGCCCACAAGGGCAAGGCGACGTCCAATGTCGACTACAACCCGGACGACCCGCCCTCGGCGTACAGCAATGCGAGCATCCATAGTCGCCTCAATGCATACACATCAATGGCAAGGGAGGTCCATGGGCCAGAGTTCGATCCGGTCACCCAGCCCCTTGATGGAGAAATCGTCATGAGGGTGGGAGGAGGCAAGAAACATGGGCGGTACTATATTGGCGACTCCACACTCGACACGGCCACTACTCCTACTCTGTCCCAGGTTCGAGTGAGGAACACGAGCTCGAGCCCCGCCATACGCCCACGTCCGGACACTGCACACTTCCGGATGGAGGCACTCCGGGTAATTTATGTTTTATTCGTCGTTCTTTTGTTTGTACATACATTTGATTTGCATTGTAACTTTGGGATGATATATTGTAGACCCAGCTAGAACAAGAGAGGAAGGACCGGGAGGACATGGAGGCAAGGCACAGGGCCGAACGAGAGGCCGATCAGGCGAGGTACGAGGCCGAACGGGAGGCCGATCAGATGAAGATGCAACATATGTTTGAGTACATGCAGAGTCTTTCTCAGAGGATGGGTCAGCCTGCACCGCCACCGATGGTTTTCGCTCCAGCGCCGATAATACATAATACTCCTGTGAGTCGCTTTTGACAATCTTATAGTTTAGAGAACTTTACAACTTTATAGAACTTTACAGCATTTTAGAGAACTTTAGAGAACTTAAAAACCTTTAGAAAACTTAGAAACCTTTAGAAAACTTAGAGAACTTAAAAAAACTTAGAAAACTTTAGAAATCTTAGAAAATTTTAGATGATAACTTGTTTCTGACATAAAACTTGTCTCACACATGCAATGTCTTCTCCTTTGTGCAGATTCCATCGGCGGCATCGAACCAGCTCAATCCGGACGTCGATTTGTCGCAGCCATGGCACACACCCCCACCTCAGTGACTTATCATTTTACCTTCATTTGTGGTTGTGGTACTTCTGTGGTTGTGATACTTATGTGGTGGTGATACTTATGTGGTTCGTTGTGATACTTACGTGGTTGTGATAGTAATGTGGTTGTGACTGGACATCTTTATGATATTAATGTGGTTGTGAACCATATGAATTGCCTGTGATATTTGTGGTTGTGATAATTTTGATGATGCTTATTGTGATATATGTGATGCCTGTGATGTATGTGAGATTGGGGTACGTTATACGTGACCAATAAATAAAAAAGGTCATGTTGGGTCACTTTGCCGAGTGTTTTTACCATAGCACTCGGCAAAGTGACCAAATCTGTCATTTTTTACAGGGGTTTGCCGAGTGCCAGGGTAAAAACACTCGGCAAACACCTGAGTTTGCCGAGTGTTTTTACACTGACACTCGGCAAAGTTCCCAGGTTTGCCGAGTGCCACGCATGGGACACTCGGCAAAGTCTACTAGTTTGCCAAGTGCCAAGCATGGGACACTCGGCAAAGTCCAGTGGTTTGCCGAGTGCCAAGCATGGGGCACTCGGCAAACTCCCCAGGTTTGCCGAGTGCCAGGCATGGGGCACTCGGCAAACTTTGCTCCGTCATCGTTAGCTTCGCCGTCAACGACCTTTTTTTAGCCGAGTGTCACGTTTTGCCGAGTGTCAAAGTGCACTCGGCATAGGTGTTTGCCGAGTGCCCGACATATGGCACTCGGCAAACCATGGGTTTGCCATCTCAGGCGCTGCCGAGAGGGGTATGCCGAGGGCGGCCGCCGGCATACCCTTTGCCGAGTGCTTTAGGGGGTTTGCCGAGTGCCTTAGGCACTCGGCAAACCATGGGATTCCCGTAGTGTAAGCCATTTAGTACGAGACCTCAAAAAACAGCTAATACTATAACGGCTAAATTGCACGTAGTAGCAAATAGGGGCATCATCCTCAATAAGCTATAGCGTGAGATAGCGAAGACTATAGCTGGCTATTTAAAACCATGCTCCCAAGGCATCTATAGTCGTTTTTTTTTAAAAAAAAAAAGAGAGAACAAGTTTAAAGCCTGCCGGAATCGATGGAGGCTACGTTTGTCCCTGTCGCCGGGATCCATGAAACCTTGTTTGTCTCGGTTTCATGATAGCATTCGGATTGGCTAAGATAAAGCAGAGCGCTCTAATTTCTGCATAAGATTCTCACGAAATTCTAGAGATTCACACAAAATCCAGAAACATCCTTCCTCAAAACAAATTCAGAAACATAGCCTGACAATTTAGTAGACTTTATTCGCTATTTAATTGCCCTCTCCTCTATCAAAACGGTCTAAATTAACCCCTAAATTCGTGTCAAATTATCCGCCTCTGTTATAATAAAAAAAAGGATATCTAAAGTAACCTTCTAATTTATATCTAAATAGTGAATATGCACGTGCAACACACACATTTTTTGTTTTTTAAATCTAATAATAAATAACAATTTTGGATTCACAGACTTGGGTCTCAAATATATAATATGCAGGGATAACAAAGGAACACTGTAGGACTAGATTACTATATATAAAAATATTCATGATCCGTACATGCGTTCCATGATGCATGCCAAGATATACACCATAAGTAATTCAATCCATAACATGATCTGTTATTTTTTATTATCGAATATACTACAATTATTCATGAATACATTATGTAGTGTTGAGTCTAAACTCCCAGGTATGTCAATTATCCGCTATGTTTGTAGCCGCTGGCATCCATTGGTTTTGGCCGCTATCAATTCCAGGGCCACCACAGCTCCACCGAGCAGCCCGCCACACTGTCTCGGGCCGCCACGCTACTAGAGCAGTGGCGAATGCAGCCGGAGAAGCCACTGGGGTCAGCTCTATCAAATGACGGAGTCATACTAGCTTAGCTCAGCAATGAACAGTGAAATTTCTTAAGGAATTTGGGTCTGTTCAGTTCGCAAAAAAAAGTTGTCAAAACGTCACATCCAACTATTCATCAAAAGGAATCTTTCATGCATGGAGTACTAAACGTGTGTTAATGATAAAACCCATTCCATAACCCCTAGGTAACTTTTCGAGACGAATCTAATGAGCCTAATTTGGCCATGATTAGACAACGTCGTGCTACAGTAAACAATCTCTAATGATGGATTAATTAGGCTTAATAGATTCGTCTCGCGATTTCCCGTCCAACCGTGTATTTAGTTTGATAATTAGATCATATTTAGTCTTCCTGATCTTTGATTTACAATTGCTACAGTAAACGATAACTTTTAATCTACCCAGCTAAACACGGGTCAGATAACTAGGCCTGGATCCGCCCCAAATGCTCGACTGGTCGTTGTGCCACGCAGCTCAGCCACACCCACGTCTGTGCACCACCACGAGATGGCCTCACCGAGACACGCACCCATCAATTTCAGGAGTCACACCACGCATCCGCCAATGTCACCTTCCCATCAATGGTGCCTACAATCCATGCCGTTGACCCTTCTGTACTCTCACGTAGTGTACGAGCAGAAGTAGCAGGGGGAGACAAGAGACAAGGGAGGAAGAGAGAAGCTAGATTGGTGGACTGGAGAGAGCCAAGGGGAAGAGATAAAGGAGGAACATATGGGACCGGGGGGGGTGTGGGGTGGGGGTGTTGTAGAGGAGAGCTTGGACCAATGGAACAACCCAGTTTGGGAGGCATAGATCGCTGACATGGCTAGATGTGTTTCTTTTATGAGCCTATAATATATTTTTGGACAACTAAACAGTCTCAAATAAAAAAGTTGTTAACCCAAAAATTTTAAATCTCGTCAAGCTTACAATTTTGATATAAAACTTGTATTCACTTGAGGTCATATGAAAATGTTATAGATTTATTTGCTCAACTATTTCTATGGCTGGGTCCTACCATCACCTGCCTCTAAAATCATTTTTAGGGGCAGTGTGATGCCACCACCTTTAGGGGCAGGTGACGCCACCACCCGCCCTGCAAATATTTTTTTAAAATTTTTGTTTATACCATACTGTACCATTTAGATTGGTTCCAAATATCTTGAAAGTTCTCCACACCAACATACATGTAGTCTATTATATGTAAAAAATAGTATTTGGACATAGAATGATTCCATGCCAAATTTTAGAATTATTGGGCCACTTTTAGATATTATTGCAATTTGCTTTAGATACAGTTGTTAATAGAAGCATAAATTAGACCGAACAAACCAACATTGCATTCATCAATTTTCAAGGATTTAGATAAAACAGAACATATTCCCTTAAATGTCATCCTTCTAGAATTTTTAAATATCATTTGGTCATAATTTAGATCAATTTTGAATTAATTTCAATATTCTTTCTTAAAGTGGTATAAATCTTAGAAAATAGTAAATAAACTCTAAAATTCTTGAAACTCCTAAAAAACACGCATGTAGTGTATTATATGTAAAAATCATATTTTGAAATGTATAATATAATTATTGTGACATGTGGCTATTTATTTCATCATATGTATGAAGAAACAATTTGTAGAACTATGTGACCTTACGAACAGCACCTGCAAATCCATTTCTAGGGCAGGCTGCGGAGAGCTCTGCCCCAGAACATAGGGCAATTTCTAGGGGCGGTTGGCCCCACGACCCACACCTTCCAGATGTGGATGAGCCCCCAGCCCGCCCCCTAGAAATCATGGCTATTAATTTCCAGGTGTGGTTCGCATTACATTCCGCATCTAGAAAAAAAAATAAACCGCACCTAAAAATCTTTTTTTGTATTAACGATCAGTTCAGAAGTGCCAATTTCTTTCACAGCCTCACGCGAAACCTTGGTTGCCAGAATGGACACGTCATATGTATCACCGGTCTGTAATGCAAGAGAACAAGTCTATTTAAAACCCCATGCATGGACATACCGTTTTTGCATATGACACACATTATTAGAACATAATAAAGACACGCACATGATTAGATTTGTATATATACCATTGGGCCAATAGATAGAATTTGTTTATGAAACAACATGGCCAGAGAAGCATGCTTAGTCGAATTAGAAATTGGAATTGTTAATATCAGTCAATATGTTACTAACTCGATGGGAATTAAAATCTTAATTCCACAAACATCAAATTCAGGCGACATTTTTGTCTTTATTAATTTCCTCCTGGAAGCGGGAAGCCTCATTATTGTTTCACTGGTGTGACTGTACTTTAGTCTTCAGTAGTCTAATTCAGTCTTCTTTTTCAAATTTACTTTGTACGACGCAGATTATTATAAAACTGGTCGCAATTAAACAATGCATATCTGCTGTACTCCCTTCGTCCCAAAATAAATGATGTTTTAGTTTTTCTAGATACACTCGTTTTGATATGTATCCAGACATATGCTATGTCCAGATACGTAACAAAACGAGTGTATCTAGGAAAGCTAAAACGTCATTTATTTTGGGACGGAGGATATCTTCGTGTCCTTCACTTCATGTCAAACCGTGCATCCAAATAAAGGTATATATTCGGTCTTTCTTAAAATAAAGCCTGCCGGAATCAATTAAGGCTACCTTTGTCTGTGTCCCCCGGATCCCCTTGAAACCTCTGTCACGGTTGCATGATAGCATATGATTCGGCGACACTAAAAAAGAGGAAAGCAGCTTGCACCAGGGATCTAGCACCTATTACATGTTCCAAACCTCAAGAGTGCAGAGAAGAATAGTTAGCTGCTTTCTACACTATTTCACTATTCAAATTAGAATGATTTATTTGGAGTCTCTACGCTAATCCTCACAAGAGCGCTAGAGAAAAAATAAACACAACAAATTCTTTCAAATTTTACAAATATCCTTTCATCAATTCAGTAGACCGTAATCATCATTGATAAAAATATTCATTATATTACATTTAATTTAATTTATAAAAATCGCAAAATTCAGAAATACCTTACCATCAATTATATATGTAGACTCTCATCATAATCGACAGCAAATAATCATTTTGTTGGGTTTATTCTATTTAAAAAATTGATCACTTGCTATCAAGAAAATAGTCCAAAGTAACCCTTATTTTTCCATAAATATTACTCACATTTTCTAACAATTTTGATTAGCTATATATGTGTCTTACCGCTCAAAACTATCCGTAAATTGGTAACACTTATATCTCCTAAAATTATTAGCACTAGCAGAAAGATGGATTTGGACTAGTAATATTTAAGCATACAAGACTTCAACCTCTTCATTAGTCCAACGCATATCAGCGCTAGAGTATCGTACCTGGACTGACCCTGCCTGCAAGCTAACACATCGGACCACATCTCATGGGAAGAATAACACCACATGGAGAATACACTGATGCTTCTTTAAAAAAAAAAGAATACACTGATGCTTCAGCATATACACCAAGCCCAATACTTCATCTTATAATGTGCATGACTATGAAACTAACACTATACAAAACTGTTTTTGAATATATAAATCCAATTATACCATTTATGTTATATATAGGTAATCTTTAGATTGTTAGTCAAAGATGAAATAGGTAATCTTTGACTGCTTGTGGGCCTTACAATGTACTGCGTCCCTTTAAAACAGTTCACCAATTTATCAGGCCCAAGCTCCTCTGGTGAGACCATCTAAAGCCCATGAAGAGGGGGAGCTGTGCATGCGTTCTGCTGCGTTTGTGATCCAGGCCTGCAAACCTTTCGCATGTTGGGCTTAGCCCACGTGTACGCCCTTCAATAAAATCTATTTTCTCCCTGCATAAATATTTTTTTCCATAAAAAAACAGATAACGATGTCTTTGAAATCCGTCTACGGATCGCTTTGTCAATTCTCTGCAATTCAGGGACTAATTAAAATATTACTAGGAACACAAGTGTAGACGACTGCAATGAGTGATTATCAACCAGCCAAATCAAACAAGAGAAGTCCAGTTGTTAGGTGTTAGGTCACAACAGTCAGTGCAAAACCTTGACATTGAAGTAATTATCAAACTTGAAATTGAGAAGGAACTGCGCATTTGGAGCAAATTCGCGTTACTCATTTTGGGATTACTATATGAGGCCCAAGTCTGGATTAAAAAAAATTGGACTTCATCTCCCAAAAATTTAGAGGTTACCCAGTTTTCCACAATTCCAAAGAGAAGCTTCCTAGTTCCAAATGTGTTTAACATGCTTGTACGAAATTCTTTTATATATATTTCGCAAAAAAAGAATTCTTTATATATTTATTTCTTATCTGAAAATATTAATTGCAAACATGTGTCATCCCGGCTTGGCTAGTGTCGTGGAAGAAGAGAAATGCTTCGCATTGGCTGATTGAACTTGAACCTTTTGAGCTTGTGTTAGTATCAAAGAGTTATTGTGCACATAGGCTGCGCATGTGGCAATGTTGAAAAGGAACTCAAGTTGGGAGCAACCGTCATGAATTCGTGTACGCTGTCCAGCACAAAAGCGACCAGGAAACCCAACGCCCAACGCTCTACGCGTCAGCAAGCGTCCCACGCAGTTCAGTAATCAGTAGTACTCTTTGATGGAGAGCCATGTTTTTGTGTCCACGGCAGCATAAAAGATAGTACCCCGCATATGCAGTCATGGATGGGCCACGGGTACATAATGACATAACCATCACACCGTGACCAGCCTAACAGGAACCAATCATAGGACCAGAGCCAACTCCTGGAGAAAGAGATTCAAGATGCCACAAGTACTAGTGCAAATTGCACCCCTGTTGCGTCGTCCCTCTTCCAAGATCAGATTCAGAAGGGAAAAAAACAATCTTGCAATTTTGCATTGCAGTGAATTCCAGTTAACCGAAGGGGGGAAGTGAATATTTGATGCACAAAGGGGCAAAACCGTCAGAGCGCAACAGGAATATAGGACATGATGCTAAAGGTTGCCACTCCCATGTGCTGAATCTGCTGGCCTGGGGCATCTAGATTGCACTTTGCACACATGATATATGCATATATATCCACCACTGACCAATTCAGCATTAAGAACAGAAACATAGCAAAAGCAGTGGATAAGACTCTAATTTCTTCTTTTTCCTTGAGAGAAAACATAAGGCTTGACTCTTATGTACCTGACAAATTACACTAGAGGCAAGGCTAGGCAACCAAGAACATAAGAAAAAGAAGAAGAAACGGTTTGCTTCTTTTCTTTTCCGTGGCAAGTTTTACAGGGCACAACCGGTGAATGCTAGGTAGGTTATCGGTGCCTTGCCGGGAGCCCGCCGCTGCCGCTCTTGCGGATGAAACCATTTCTGTTCTTCGGCTTTGGTATGTCATTGATGTCCATCACTTGGATCGTCCTCTGCTTTTTCGCTGACAAAAAGCAAGCATGAAAAAGGGGAAAGGTTAACCAATTTGTGTCTTGAACCTGAACGACCCTTTTGCAAATTGGTTTCAGATATGATATAACAGCTTGTCATTTCACTTGCTACTATTAGTGCCAATGCAACAACTAAAAAGGGCAATGGTTTGTACAGTTCGTTCTATTCAATTATTTACCATCATGTTGTCTGTCATGATGCACAATGAGGTACAAAATTCAGAAGTTTTACCATTCTGTGCTTCCTGATAATTCTCCTGGAGCCTCTTTCTTGCAGAATCAAGCCTATCAAGATCCAGAAGACTGTCCTTGTGGTCCCTTGTCACTTTCTGCATGGAAAATCGAAAATCATTCTCACATACTCAAATCCATTGAAGAAAATAACCAGACTCCTTTTGACAATAACAATGCAGTAAGAAATTTCTGATTCCGTGACAACTCTTGTTTTGTTCACCAAAAGTGGAACACAAACTTGTTTGAAGGTTGCAGCATTGTGCAATGGGTAGTGACATGTGAGGCAAAATCGGTCAAAAGATGCTACATCTGGGGTCCATACTGGTAGGGTCAGTGCTACTTTAAACAAAATGCAGTGCACAACCGTCGGTTTGATAGCAATGGGGACATAGGAATTAAGGAGAAAAATCTGGATCAGTCCTTACAACTGGGCCAGATGACATAGTAGTAGAATGATGGTTGTTGTTCATCTGCCTGGAGTTATGATGTGTGGGTACAGGGCTGGCCCTGCGCTTCATATCCATCGTCGACTCGAACCCATTGTTAGCCGCCTCTGAAGATGAGCCATCTAAATTTTCAGAAGCAAAGAGCATACCTCCATAAGTAATTTTTTGCAGGAATTAAAACGATGAGAACTGAGTACTACAAAAATGAACAAAGAAAGATAATATGCGACACTCACTGTTCCTCTGTGGGCTGGGAGAATACTGACACCCTGAAACCTGGAAGGTTGAATAATGAAGGTGCCATTGTTACTGTTACACAGTTGAAGTTAAAAGCACATGCTCAAATAAAATACAGAGGTGTCACTGCAGCTAATAGCTACTGGCTCTACACAATCTGTTACCAGTATAGTTTACTCAGGGCCTGTTTAGTTGGCCCTCAAATTTGGCAAAAAAAGTTCCCGTTTACTGTAGCAAAACTAAATCAAAGATTAGAAAGACTAAACATGATCTAATTATAAAACTAAATACACTGATGGACGGGAAATCGCGAGACGAATCTATTAAGCCTAATTAATCCGTCATTAGAGACTGTTTACTGTAGCACGACGTTGTCTAATCATGGCCAAATTAGACTCATTAGATTCGTCTCGCAAAGTTACCGGGGTTATGGAATGGGTTTTGTCATTAACACACGTTTAATACTCCATGCATGTAAGATTCTCTTTGATGAATAGTAAAAAATGGCAAATTTGCAACTTGCCATTTGAACTAAACAGGGCCTCAGCATGAGAAAAGCATGGATAATCACCCTTTGCAGAGCTTTGATCGTTTGGTAAACTAACAGGCAGAATAATATAGCTGGGAATATTCCAGGCACGATGCTTAGTACCAAAAAGAAGCTTTCCACGGACAGGAGAGATGGAGAATCACTAAAGAAGCATGTTGTGTAGTGGTTATTTAGATCAGTTTTCTAAGCAAGAACAGTTACCCGAGGGCTTTGGTGGCTCCTGCCTTGGATTTTCTCTGGGGAGTCGCCATCAGCTGCCATCACCAAAGCAATCGGTTTCTCCCGTCAGGATTATCAACAACAGGATAAGATAATTTTTCTTCCTACAAAAAATCCTGAGCCAAAAGAGACTGTAAAACTCTGTAAACTCTGCACAGTGACGTACCTATGATCGAGGAGCCGCCGTCACCGCCGGAATTGTGCAGGCGCACCCAATCGTCCACTATCTCCTTCCACTTCCTTCAAGTTGCAAGCAACAGCAAGTTCCACAAAAGAGAGGATAATTAGGCAGCATATTCAAAATAGGAAACCTTGTGTTTAGCAATACTAGTGTTCTATCCATGTTCTTCACCTGATGAGCTGCTTCACCAGTCGCCTGACTTCGGCGGAGGTGTGCTTGCGCAGGCCATTCACATGGCGGCCGATGTCAGTCTCCTGCAAGAACACGAACAGAAAATTCAAAACTTCCATACCCAATCCGTGGCAGCAGCTCGGCTAAAGCGAGTAACCAACTAATTCGCCTTATGTAAGCCAAACAACAGAAGTGACGGAGCAGAAGGCAAGGGGGAAAAGAAACTTGACCTGCAGCGCCTTGTAGGTGACGTCCATGTCTGCCAGGTTCTGCAGCAAGCTCACCAGCTCGTCCTCGGGCTGCGACAAAACACCACAAACGTGCACAGTTTGCGTGAAAAAAACTGCGCATTCGGAGCAAAATCGCGTTGCGAGGAGGTGGTAAAGATGGCTTCTTTGGGGACCTGGTCGTGGTCCTCCAAGAAGTCCCTGATGGCCACGAGCTTGCTGTCCAGCCCGGGCTCGCCGGCGCCGTTGCCAGCGCCGGCGACGCCAAGCTCCTCGCCCTCCTGCGCGGCACCCTCCGCCTCCGGGGAGGCCGGAGCCGCCTCCTCGCCGTCCTCCTCATCCAGGCCCGCCGCCGCCAAAGCGTCACGCGGCGGCGGCGTCGGCGCGCGCGCGTCGCAGCTGCTGCAGCCGGCGGCGGCGGCGGCGTAGAGGCGCTCGACGATGCCATCGCGGCGCGCGCGCAGCTCGTCGGGGCTGTCCCGCGCCGCCAAGGCGAGCGCGGCGTCCACGAGGTCCCACACATCTCCGTCGCCCCCGAACGCGGCGAGCGCGCGGCGGAGGCGCTCGTCCCGGTCCATCGCCCGCCCGCCCGCGCGGCGACGCCGCCGCACAGCACGGGATTGAAAGAGGATACAATAACCAAAACCCGCACAGGGCGGAGGCACACGCTCCTCACGGCGACACTGACCACCCTCGCGCCCCCGCCGCCGCCCGGGGCGTCGGATCGCCGGAGCGAGAGAGGAAGCGGCGGGTGGGGGCCCTGGGAAGCGAAGCGACAGGGCCCGCTAAGGCTGCGGCGGTGGATCCGTAACGAGGAAGAAAGAGAGAGAGGGGGAAGGGAGCAGAGCAGGACGGGAAATTCTTGCTTGGTGAAGTTCCTGTGGGTGGCTGGATTTGGCTGCGCTCAGCAATCGATCAGCAGCAGCTCGGGGCGGCGGCGGTGGTGGGTTGGTTCGTTCGTTCTTGACCCCCGGGCTGCGAATTTGCGATGATGCTCTGTCTCTCGCCGCACCGGTGTGGGCAGAGGCCCCCGGCCGGTGGGGCCCACGCCGTTTTTAACTCTGCTTTCGGGAAGTGACGGAAATACCCTCGGAAACCGCGGGGTGGCTTTCCTTCCTCCGGTCTTGCGGCGCGCTTCGTTTTCTCTTCCTCGGAATTGCTCCCGGGGGTATTATTTTTTTTAAAAAAAAAGAAGGAAAGATATCGAGGGGAGCAGAGGATTCTCTCTTTTTTTTGGAATTGTTAATTGCACAAGTTGTGCAGTAAATGGAATTGGATACTGCTTGTGGTATGGATGTGTGGCGAATCCGGGCGTTGGATACACATTACCGTAGATTAAATGCATGTAGCGTGAACGTATAGTAAAGTTTGGAGTTTCAATTAACACGAATTGTTAGTTTTGTGATACTATGTATAAAATTAATTTTTACCTTAGGCTGGTCGTATAGTAAAATTGGAGTGTCAATTAACATGATGTGTCACATGTCCTTGTGTTTTGCAGAAAACAAAACAAAATACTATGGCAACGGTGCGTACTATGTGTGATCCATGGCATATGTGATTCTTGTGTTCAACTTAAAACGTATATGTACCAACATTTTTAACTCTGTTTCGGTAAGTGATGGAAATATCCCCGGAAACCAAAAGGGCTTTGGATTTTTTTAAAAAAATATATAAAGAGGAGTAGAGGATTTGTTTTGGAATGGTTAATTTGTGTAGCTCATGGAATTGGATGCTACCAGTAATGATGTGTTTGTGCTGGACACAGATTACGATGGGTCAAGTGCTTGTAGTGCGAATGTGTCAACCAGTCACTAACATAAATAAAATTATCATTTGTGTGATTTCCATGAAAATATTATTCCCTTTTGGGTGGTATTATAATAAGTTTGGAGTTCCATTAAACATGATCTATCATGTTCCCTTGTGTTAAACTAGAAATAAAACAAAACAGAACTCTAGGGGTGTGCATTACGTGTGATTCCAGAACATATGGGTTTCTTGTGTTCCACTTAAAATGCATGTCACATTGTATTTAATTCTATTTCGAGAATTAAATGGAAATATCCTCAGAAACCGCAGGGGTTTTCCTTTGGTCTTGCGGCGTGTTTCTTGTTTTCTTCTAGGAGTTGCTCTTCAGGTTATTTTAAGAAAGATACAGGGAACAGAGGATTTCTTTCGGGATTGTTAACTGCACAAGTTGTGTGTAGTGTAGCCCATGGAATTGGATGCTACATGTGTAGTGATGTGCTGCGAGGCCGTGCTTCGGATACACATTACCAAGGGTCTATTGCTTCTATTGTGAATGTGTCAATCGATCACTAATAACATAAACAAAATTGTCATTTTGTGTGATATCCACGAAAAATTTTCCCCTTATGTTGGTAGTATAGTAAGTTTGGAACTCCATTGAACGGTGCATCGAGTGTCCTGCATTTTCCACTGGAAACATACGTTGATTCCATCTAGATCGCGTTACATGTTTCTTTGGTTTTCGCGTACATGTTTGAATCATTCGAAATGTTTGCTAATTACTATATTTGTGGATGTTCTTCAAGGAACATAGTATTCTTTTGGGCATCACTAATTGCACAAGTTGTGCAGCCCATGGAGTTAGGCCACGTTTATTTCCACGAGATAAGTTTTGCTACAGTAAATTTGAATGTTTGGATACTAATTAGGAGTATTAAATGTGGATAACTGACAAAACCTATTTCACAACCCGAGTAACTTTGCGAGACGAATCTAATGAGCCTAATTAGGCCATGATTAGAGAACGTCGTGCTACAGTAAACAATCTCTAATGACAGATTAATTAGGCTTAATAGATTTGTCTCGCGATTTCCCGTCCATCCATGTAATTAGTTTTATAATTAGATTATATTTAGTCCTCCTAATCTTTAATTTAGTTTTGCTACAGTAAATTTCGGAAACTTATCTCGTGGAACTAAACAGGGCCTTTATATTAGGATACTACTCATAGATGTGTGTTTGCAAGACCATGCGTTGGACGGACATTATATATTAAAGATGCCTTCCTTGGTTGTTCAATATTTCATAAATCTTAAAAACCATATGTTAAATGTTTGCTATCTTATGTCAATGTTTGTTGGTGTACCAAATCTAACGAAATCTTGCTCCAAGTACTCGCAACATCACACATCATGTTTATGAAGACAAGCCAGCATACTTTTATTTGATAGCTATACACTTGTACGATCGTGCACCTCATATGTTTCACGTGGACCTAACAATTAATTAGAACAATATATGGTGATGTCAACGTTTTGCAGTGAAATTCTTCTTTATTAAAGTAGGTGGCAGTTGGTTGGCTTATGGGGCTTGCTCTGCATTATACAAGGGCATATGCATGATCCCCCTCCAAGAGATGACTGCACAGCAAGGACAAATACTAAGACCCACAAACATTTTATATTGCAACGCCATCAAATCAAATTTCATTGTGATGATATACATATTATTAACTCAGAGCCGAATACTAAGACCGTACCCACACTTGAGACAAGATGAGCGCAGCAATGACACTTAATTTGTATTATTTTTTTTGCCTGAATTAATCCATTCAACTTTTTAGCTAGCGTGAAGAGATGTTTGGTTGTGGATGTGGTAAAAGTTGAAACACACGACACTCTCCACACGAGTTACCATGATGTTTATTTGTTTGCATGCATAAACATACTCTGCTATACGTATAGTTTCAAAATATTCCATCGCTAACGGCAATCTACTACAACCAACATACATTTTTTTTGAGAGGGTCAATCATCAAGATATAGTATTTTTCTTAAAAAAATCCTTTTACATGTTTTTATGTGGTTCTTGATCTTATGATATATTTGATACAAATTAATCGCAACTAGGCCTCGTGAGTGGCCATGTTTCCTCAAGCCCAAGCGGCTCACAAAGGAAAATTTGCATGAGTTAGGCCTATTCTAGATAACATCCAAGGCATGCACAAGTGCACAACCCACTACATTAATTCAACAAGCCTAGCCCAACCTCACCTATACTCTCCCTCTAGTTCTTTTACATATCGTATTAGTTTTGTTCTAAGTCAAGGTTATCCAACTTTGACCACTTTTATACAAAAATATAAAAACATCTACAATATCAAATTTGTTTCATTGAGTTCACCATAGAGTATATTTTGATAGTACACATGGTTGATATTGTAAATGTTGTTATATTTTTTATAAATTTGATCAAAGTTTTGTAACTTTGATTTAGGACAAAGCTAATACGACATGTATTAAAAAACGGAGGGAGTATATGCAAAACCAAACACCCACGTAGTTCTTGAGGAAGTTGAGCTAGCTCCTCCCTATGGCCTATGGATATATTCAACCGTCCTAACACGTGCTCGTGGCTCTAGATGAGCATTACAAAATTCAACCGAAATATATGCACGAATAGAGCATGCAGGCATCTTGCATTCATGCAAATTTTAAAGGTGATAAAAACTAAGGAGAAATTAGCATATGAATAGCTGCAGGCTGCAGACTATCTATACTATGGTCTTGTTTAGTTCAGCCAATTCGATCGAATTTTCTATAGAAAAAGTACATTGGGAAGCGTAAAAGTAGAGAGAGGGCATGTTTTTCAATACATTGCTTTTGATCGAATTGGTGCCCTTTTGGTGTAACTAAACAGGGCCTATATATTTGTAGCATAAGGGTTGGGAGCACATCTGCACATGAACCTTTCTCCTTCCACGTAGAGAAATGCCCGGATGGAATGCCGACGCATCCGATTGGTCTACCAAAAGCATAGCTACATGCATGGACACTATAGGCATGGCTAGCGAGAGCCGAGATGGTCCTTTGTCTTGGCATATCTCTGCAGTCAGATGGAGACAGCATCTGCATGTCCCTGCGACAAAGCAAAGCACCCTACCTCCTCCTCTGCCTTTACAAACACCTTGCCTGCGGCAATAATCCGCTCCCAGTCGCCGCCTTTCCCACATCGTCGTCGTCTCCAGCGCCATTCATCTGCTTGCTTCCATCCCCAGCTGTGCCGACGCTTCCGCCCTCAATCGCTAAAAGTTTGCAGCAGCACCGTGGCAGTAGCTAGGTGGGTAAGAGGCGGAGGATGAGGTTCATCGCGATGTTGCCGTGGCCGTGGAGACGGAGGAAGCAGCCGGCGGCGGCGGAGGTGCCGGTGGCGTTGGGCACCCACCTCCACGTCGCGGCAGGCGGCGATGGCGACGGCGACGACGACGACGACGACGACGCCAAGTCCACGGCGTCGTCGGAGCGCAGCCACTTGACGCTGCCGGTGCACGCCGACGAGGACCCCGCCGGGGCGGACGGGGCCCACACTCATTGCGAGGTGGCCGGTTCCGGTTCGGAGGACGGCGAGAGCTGCAGCGACAGCGAGGAAGGTGATCAGGCGCCGGCGGAGGGTGTCGCCGGGCACCGACGGCGGCGGTGGAGGGGCGGCCCCAGGCACCACCGCCGGGGAGGTGGCAGAAGGCGAGGACCTGCTGCCGGCGGCGTCCCGGCGTTCATGGTCATCGCGCCCGCCGCCGCGGTGATGCTGCTCGCGCTCGTGGCGCTCGTCGCGTGGAAGAGGCGGCAGCGCCGGCGGCTGCTCTAGCTGGATGACATGACACGCCGTTGTTTGTTACTGCAGTAACATTTCTCCTTTTTCTTTTTCTTGGGTGGCAGTAACATTCATGGCTGGTAGTGTGCGTACGTGGCAGCAGTAGGTACGATCAATGTGTACGTGGACGGTGGACCCGGGAGTGTAAAAGTTCAGCGGGTGATTTTTTGTTTCATTTGCTTTCTAAAACTAGAAGAGGTGGTTTTCAAGATTTGAGTTCAATGTCTTTGATGACTTTGTAAATGTTATGTTAAGTTGCCCCATGACCACTGCAAATGATTATCATCTTGACTAGTACAGTATTTATTATTATATAACAAAATGCACGCCCATAGAATTGAATTATTATGCAAATTGTTATTCAGGTAAAACTCACAAGATAAGACTCGACCACCACTTTAAGTTGAACCTTGCTTCTTATTATTGAAATAGTAATTAGCAAAAAATAAACACTCAACTATAAATGAAGCACAATTGGTCGGTTATATTTCTTATGGTGAAAACATTCTATGGGGATTCAAGTTTCTAACTTAGCAATGGTTGTCATATTGTTCGCTAATTACTCTATCAATAATAGATGGTATGTGGTGTCGATAACAAGATCTACATGGGCTGGCGAATTTGTCAATTTCAAAATATGTCGGTTTAGTCAACCATTTGGTAGCGATATGGTGCACATGCGCCTCTACTTTTTTTTTTGCGAGTAAAGGGAGCTTTATTACTTAAAGAGGTTCAGTACAAAGATCAGAGAGAACACTCTCCGAGACCTGATCAAACGCAACTTTGCACTAACCCGTGTGAAGAGCTAACTGAGCTAGCTCATGAGCGACATTATTTTGCTCCCTCCTAATCCAAACAAAAGAAACGTTTCTTAACTCTAAACTGTCCTGCAAGATATCCCTTATGAAAGGGGAGATAGCAGACCTATCAGCCAAACCTACATGCAGCTTCTCCACGAGCGAGGAGCAATCCGACTCCAGAACCATGTCTTTGTCAGTCCATCTCGCCGCCAATCGAATTCCTTCAAGACAGGCCTGTGCTTCAGCCTCCTCCGCATCCCTGCATTGCCGTAGCTTTCGCCACGCAGTTAGCAGAGCTTTTCCATCACTGTTCCTGACGATGATCCCCACAGCAGCTGCACCTGAAGTTCTTGAGAAAGCTCCATCCACATTAATCTTGAGCACTCCCGGCCCGGGGGCAGACCACAACAGCTTGCTTCTCTGCTTTCTGATACCTCGCTGGTGCTGAGGGCCAACACTCATCTTTCCTTTCCAACGTTCATCCGTTGTCTGAGCACTTTGTCGGATTTGCAACAGTGAGTCAATGTACCTCGTCAGAAAGACAACTGAACCTGCAATCGAAACCTGACCGCCCGCGTGTAGCACTTCATTTCTGACACTCCAACACCTCCATATCAGCATCAAAAAATTTGAAATAGCTTCCAGATCATACCTGTCTAGAAGGAGCAGGAGCCAGTCCGGCCCTGAATGTATTAAATCATCTTCAGCAGGGAGGCTCAGTTGACTCTGGAGTTCATGGCGCAAGGCTTTAGCATGAGGGCACATAACTGTCGCATGAAAACCATCCTCGACCGGGAATCCACAGAGGTCGCAAGCACTGTCCGGAGCTAAATGCCGGTAGCATTTGTTGGCTTTTGTTGGCAGGCCATTCCTGATTAACTTCCAAGCAAAAATCTTCACCTTCGAAGGAACCTGGGCACTCCACACTTTCTTCCACAGATCTCGGCTACCATCAGGTCTGGAACTCGAGCCCTCTGAGCCCACCTCATGACTATCAAACAGAGCGAGCTTGTAAGCACTTTTGACAGTGAAGCAACCTGATTTCTCAGGGTTCCAAGCCAACCAGTCCGGGCACTGGTATGACGGAAGCCTGATCTTTAGAATTTCCTCAGCATCACAAGGGAAGAAATACCTTCTCACAACTGCTTCATCCCATCTGTTAGACCCCTGCTCAATGAGGTGGCTAACTCGCCGTAGTCGGCAGCTTCTAATACTCCCAATTGGTTTCATTCCATGTGGCCGAGGAATCCAATTGTCCCTCCATATCCTGATCCCATCCCCACATCCAACTCTCCATATGACACCTTTCTTCAGCAGCTGCAACCCAAACTCCATTGCTCGCCATGTCTGAGATGAATCCCCTGCAACAGGTGCATCTAACAGGTTCCCCATAGGGTAGTATTTTGCCTTTAGCACCTGAGCACACAGGCTATCAGGGAAAATAAGTAACCGCCACACCTGCCTGGCCAGCAGAGCTTGATTGAATAAAGCTAGGTCCTTAAATCCCATGCCTCCAAAGCCTTTAGGGAGTAGAAGGTCCTTCCATGCCACCCACTGAACTTTCCTTCTGCCCTTATCTGCACCCCACCAATAAGCTCGAATGGATTTCATGAGTTCTTCACATAGTCCCCCTGGCAGCTTGAAGACACTCATGATATAGTTTGGTAGAGCTTGTGCAACGGCCTTAATTAAAATTTCCTTACCAGCAGCAGATAGGAATTTCTCTTTCCAGGCCGTCATCCGCTTCAAGAATCTTTCCTCTATTGAGTGAAACACGCCCCTTTTCATCCTGCCATGGGGCGTGGGAAGCCCCAAGTATTTTTCCTCAAAGTCTAGACGCTCTACCCCAAGGGTTTGGCGAACACTGTGTCTGATCTCATCATCCCGTCCTTCCCTGATCAGGAGAGAACATTTCCCTGGGCTCAGGAGCTGCCCTGTATTCCTTTCAAACAAGGTGAGGGCCTCTTTAACTTTAGCTGCTTGCTCCTCATTTGCACGAAAGAACAAGAGACTGTCATCCGCAAAGAGGAGGTGAGAGACGCTAGGGGCTCTCCTACATACTTTCAGACCCTCAATATGTCCCTGTCTCTCGTAGTGTTTCAACAGGATTGATAAACCGTCAGCAACAAGAAGGAAAAGGTATGGTGAAAGCGGATCACCTTGGCGTAGACCTCTTGATGGGGCAAAGGGAGCCAACAGCACCCCATTGAAGCGAACAGAGTAGCATACAGAAGAAACACAAGTCATGATCCACTGTATCCACTGACTATGAAAGCCTAGCTTCACCAACAATCTCTTTAAATAGCCCCAGTCAACCCGATCATAAGCCTTGGACAAATCCAACTTATACGCACAAAATTCCTCCCTATCACCCCCTCCCCTTTGAATAGCATGAATGCATTCAAAGGCTATCAAAGCATTATCTGTGATCATCCTCCCAGGCACAAAGGCGCTTTGTTCCGGTGATATTATTTCTCCCAACAGGGGCCGCAACCTATTCACCAAGCACTTTGATATCACCTTGTAAATCACATTACACAGGCTAATGGGACGGAAGTCCTTCAACTCTTCCGGACTGTTCCCTTTCGGAATTAGGACTATGGCAGTATCATTTATCCCGGGGTGCATTATTCCATCACTGAAAAACTTCTTCACTGCAGCTACCACATCCTCTTTCAGGGCATCCCAGTGCCTTTGGAAGAAACGAGCAGGGAACCCGTCCGGCCCCGGTGCTTTCAACGGTCCCATTTGGAAAAGTGCATCAGAGATTTCCTTCTCTGTAAACTCTTTGCACAGCGATTCATTCATTTCCTCTAAGATTTTTGGTTCCACCAAATCCAAAATCTCCCCAGGACAGACACCCGGATCAGCCGTGTAGAGATTTTTAAAAAACTCAGTAGCCATATGCTTCAACTGCTGCGGGTTATCACACCATTCACCACTAGCCCCTCTCAGCCTTTTAATGCAATTCTTTCGCGCGCGCCAGACAGCTTGCCGATGGAAATAACTTGTGTTGCGATCTCCTTCCTTAAGCCAGTTAATCCTCGATCTCTGCAGCCACATCATCTCCTCCCTATATAGCAGTTCATCCATCTGATCAGTAATTCTGCGCACATTACTCCTATCCGCACTAGGGTCCCCTTTTAGCACTTCCAGCTCCTGGCGCAGCCTGTCCAGTTGAGCAGTAACAGAACCAAAGTTCTGTTTGCTCCACACCCGCAGGGCATCCTTGACATGGTGTAGAGCCGCCGTGATTCCCCCCAGGCTCTCACGGTTTGGAGCACTGCACCAGGCTTCCTTGATCTCTTTAGCCAAGGACTCCAGGCGTTCCCACATGATTTCGTACTAGAAAATTCGAGGTTTATGCCTTTCCCAGCTTTCCTTCTTTATTTGCAACAGGAGTGGGCAATGATCAGAGCGAGAGGAAACCAGGTGATGTAGAGTTGCCTCGCCAAACATATCACGCCAATTGTCATCTGCCACCGCCCTATCAAGTCTGACTTTTACATTAGCTGCACCATCCCTACCATTATCATAAGTGAACGGGAGGCCAACAAAACCCAGGTCTGTAAGACCACAATCAAACAAAGCATCTCGAAAGAGCGACATTTGCCTCTCTGGGCGTTCACAAGCGGAGAAATGCTCAAAACCCCACATGGCCTCATTGAAATCGCCAATGACTGCCCATGGGAGTTCTGATACCGCTCGTAAGCGTCGTAGAGCCTCCCACATGTGATGACGATTTTCGGTGCGGGGTTCTCCATACACAAAGGTCAGTCTGAACCAAGGATCGCCACAGTTAGCACGCAGGGAGACATCAATGTATCTGCGATTTTTCTCAATTAGATTCACCTCCAAGGACTCATGCCAAAAAAGAGCTAAACCACCGCTTCTCCCATCACTATCAACTGCGATACAATTTTTAAGACCTAACCTCCAACGCAAGTTGGCCACTCTATTCTCCGAATTACGAGTTTCACACAAGAAAACAATAAGCAGGCTCTTAGCACGTACAAGTGCCACAAGCTCTTGAACTGTCCGGGAGAGCCCCGTGCCCCGGCAGTTCCAGCACAAAGCATTCATTGCTCCTGGTGGGCCTCGTCATGAGTGCCCACCAGGTTGTCCGCTGCCGCAGCCGCGAGACCGTCCCCCTCCACCATCATCTCTTGGTCAAGCTGCTGCTCATCGATGTTCAGCTTGCTCCCATTGGAAATACCCAACCCCTCCAGAATCGTCACATCCAGGTGTGATTCCTCCAGAGACTTCGCAAGCATTCCCAGCTTCAGCAACTTGCGCACACCTTTGCTCTTCACTATATTCTTCGCAGCTCTAGGGCTTTTAACTGAGAGCTTCTTCTCATGCATTCCTATCTTATTTTTAGCTTTTCTATCATTGTCACTCAGAGGGCAGTTAAACTCCTTTAGACTTTTGGAGCCATCTTGAGCTGACTGCATCTCACCACTTGAGCCGGCATAAGAGAACAGGCCTGACACTCTGGCCAGTTTGCTAGACTTTGATGTATCCTGGATACTTTCAGTAGGTTCAGCACGGTTCCCCTGGATCTGCTCATCCCCATCCACTGCCATCCTCTGGACATTCTTTGCTAACTCCATCTCAGCCTCGGGGGTCATCGTTGATGTAGCCCCCAAGTGCTCGCGCTTTCTTCTCATATCATCACGATTCAGCTTACTTCCTCCTCCTGCCCCGACATTTGAACTCTGGCCGCTCCGCAAAGATGGAGAGCCCGAGGCAGCAACAACTTTCTCCTTCTGCGCCCCACTATAGTTCAAAGCTCGCTTCGCCAGGGGGGTAGCTGACTGGAAAGTCATAGTTCTACCCACATCTCTTTTATGTGGAGAAGCCCTCAGATCAGTACCAAAGCGCACGCCACCATCCTGCAAATCTTCCTCCGGGCATTCACGTCCAGCATGGCCGATGCGGCCACACCAAAAGCAGAAATGTGGCACCCCCTCATACTTCACCATGAACTCCATGACTCCCCTCCCTTTCACCTTTATAGCAACACTCGGCAGTAGGGCATCTGCCAGAGCGAAACTGACTCTGACTCTCTTGAAATCTTTGACAGCTTCACCAATCTCCATCACCGTTCCCACCTTGCCCGTAGTGCATTCACGAAATTCGCTGTCATCATACCAACAGGAATGTCGTAGATACGAATCCAAATTGGGATCTCTTCAATGACAATCTCCGAGAGCCTGGTGTAGCCATCATACGCTACAACAATGAGAGCATCCCCTCTAAACTTCCACGGACCGCCACGAAGGACGTACTTGAGCGTAAGCTCCGACTCAAAATCCAGCAAGAACCTGTTATCACCCAGCTCCCTAGAACTCACCTCTCCCATTATACCCCAAGCTTTGCTCAGCTCCGAGAAAATCATCCTCGGGTTGAAAACACGGCCGGAGTAGAAGCGAGCAACCGCCAGCCACTTGGGGGAAGCATCTCCCGCAACTCCTTCCTCAAACTCAAATTCGTCCTCATCATCTCCCACTTCAGACGCCAGCGGTGCCGAGTGGGGAACAATGCGACGATCCAGGAGAGTATCCTCTCCAGCAGCATCTCTCACATCTTGACGTGCAGGATCACCCGAGGGCGTCAGCACTGGTGTGCCCTCCTTCATCGCCTCCTTCTCCGAATTGGGGTCCATCTCGTCCTGATCACTCGCGGTCAATCCGTTCACCCTCATGAGATCCCCAAACGTTGGCTTCGGGTGGGCAACCTCCTCACCGGAGATCCCGAATCACCCCCACCGCAGTTCGTAGATCCAATCGAGGGAACAGGAAGGACGTAGAGAGGAGGACAGAGAGAGACAAACCCTAATTCTGTTTGCACAAGCGGAGGATCCACCAAAGGATCCGAACGTAAGCAGTATGGAGAGATCCACACCCTTACGACTCTCGATGCCGACGTCGGTTACCCAGACTCGGAAAAACCAGCACCGCAGCTGATGATGCGAACACCAGCTCGGAAGGAAACGATCGAAGCCTAGTAGGGATCCACCAGGACGCCGTGAATTGCCAGGAGTCGTGGGATTCCCAGCAGAACCACACCCAGGGAGTCAAACCCTAGCGTCGTGGATCGCGTCGCCGCCAAGTCGCCCCAGAATCGCCTCCGCGTTTTCCGGAAGCATGCTTTTTGCCAAATGTTTATCCCCCACATGCGCCTCTACTGACAGGAGCAAAGTGCCTATACATATGTAATTATGTATCCAATGTTTATGTCTGAACTGTGTTTAAAGAAAAAATAATGAACAAACGCCGTCACCATTGTTGACGTAGATTAGGGAAAAATGAGGCGTTTTTATCCGAGAGGGTGTTTAAGGGCATGTTTGGTTTGCTACCAATGCCAACCAAACCAAATATTTGGCTTGCCTACGAAAATTGGAGTCTCTTTGGTTCGCTACCAATTTTTGGCGCACCAATCCTTGCCAACGTAAACTACACATGCAAGTCGGCAAAAATGCAGGCGAGCAAAAGCTTCGCCAACGAATTGGCGGCCGCGCCAATCCACAGCAGCAGCATGCAGGGGACTTGATTGGCCACACGGAAATCAATGAAGGTGGATTTGTGATATTAAAAGGCTAATATCTCTTAAATGACTTACCTAATTAAAATTCCGTTTGCATATTTAAATTCTTGAGAATTAAATCTATAAAACAAGATGTCACTTGATTATATTTCAATATAAAAGATAATAATGACAAGTGGATCCCACACGTCATACTAAGAAGGTTAATAGATTTGGCTAGTTTTGGCAGGGTTCTGATCCAAACACTACTTTGCCATCATTTTGGAGCTGCCCACGATTTGGTCATGACCAAAAATTGGTAAGGCAAAATGGGACACAAACCAAACATGCCCTAAATCCGGTGAGTTGGTGAAAAACGGTGAAAAGTTCATACATTGGGCCACGTGCACAGAGAGAAAAAAATAAACTGATACGATTCTCTAGATGAAAACTTTATGCAAAGACACCGGATTTAAACACGCCCAAGTATAACCGGGGATACGGGGGTAAAAGGAGGGCAGCGATGGTAAACGGAGGGCTTCACACCAAAAAGTGACAGCCCGTGCCACACAGGCCCACTTCCTCTGCAACTTACGAGCCCAGGCCCGAGTCTGCATCCGGCCCAAATCGGAACCCCCAAATGCTCCGCCGCCGACCGCGCCTCCCCGCCGTCCCCTCGCCGCCGGCGCCCGCGCACCGGCGAGCCTTCCGCTCGGAGGCCGCCCTCGAGGCTATCCGCTCGCACTCGCTCCCATCGAAGGCCGCAGCCTCATCCTCCTCCGACGCGGACGACCACGCGGGGCCCGCCAGCCTCGCGCTCTACAACTACCCCACCTTCGCCGGCGCCTACGCCGCGCTCGCCGCCCGCCTCTTCCACCAGCGCGTCCGCCGCCGCCTCCTCGTCCTCCCCTTCTCCTCCGTCGAGCCCTTCAGGTTTCTTCTCACCGTAGCTCGCCATTTCGCGTTCCCATTGGCTCTTAGCACTGTCAATCAGCGCGTGTTCCTGAAATGAATTGGTCGATTAGAGCTGAAGACTTCGAGGATGCGGGGTTTCAGACGTGCTATCTCTTGGATTTCATTGGGCCTAAGAAGTTTGCTTTCGAGCTCTCCCAATTTGTCCCCAGGTGCGTTCCTAAAGAGATCGAGTGACAGTAAAAATGGAGCACTAATGAATGCTTTTTCTGTTCTTTGTACGGATGAGCGATTTGAGTAGTTGATGGACTAGATAATTGTTAGTTAAAGATTTACTACTGCCGACAGTGTTCAAAAGATGATTTGTAATAATGATAATGTGTTAAGGTTTACCACTGCCGACAATGTTCAGAAAGAGAAGTTGCTTTTGTATGGAAGGAATCAAAAGAAAGGAACATATCTACTGTTAGCTCACAAGCTTTGCATAGTGATGATAGCAGTTTATGAAGTAAGCTATTAAGGATTTTACAATCTTCTAAAAATGATAAGTTCCTTTAGATATGCTTTACAATGTTATTAATATACGTGTATGATTTACACCTGACGTTGCTATGGCTCTATATGACCCATGCTCATGTACCTATAGTATACTTCCCCAATGGTCACACAGTCCTTTAAAGTGTAAAAGTTCCATTTTTTTGGTTGATATATCTTTTCTATTATAAGAAACATTATGCTATCGGATCTTGTTTAAGTTAGCAACATGGTAGGGGGTTATAACCAACGGACATTCCAACTGATGCAGTGTGATAGCATTTGATCACCGGCAAAGTACATTAGCGAGAATCTCCAAGTTGGGTCAGTGCCCAAGCAATGTTGAGCTTCATATTGACACGTCAAAAAGCAGTGTTCGATCTGTATTTGAATATTTCTCCAAGAAGCTAGCAGGGACAAAATCCGATTCTGTGAGTAGAGGAAAAAAATATTTATGTTCATTATCTTGTATGATTAGAAGAAAAATGAGGATATTCTATTTTCGCACAGCGAAAGTGCGAAAACTTGTTCGGCCAAGAAGATGAGGAGCGGGTTTCAAATGTTCTTGCATACATAGAGGATGCAGATTTGCGACGGTGGCAGCTGCCTAGCACCAAGGCATTTCAGACAGCACTTAGGGATGAGCGTGCAAAGTTGAACTGTGTAACAAATCCTCATATTTTTGAACAGGTTTAGCCCTATCTGCCACCATCATGCTTGTTGCTTGTAAGAACCTGATCTCTCAGCATGACATGGCCAATAATTGCAACAGCTACTACAACTTGATGTTGGCGATCTGCTTACTAAGGGGGAATCGCTTGCTCATGATCGCCTACAGGCTGCAGAGGAGTTCATACAGAAGCCTTTCAAGATTCAGCTTGGAAGAGGGTCGTATGGTGAATGTCTGGTATGTAAACAGCATGCTCTTGCATTTTATACTGATTTTGTCCTTTGTGTTTATTTATCTTCGATAGTTTCGTACTGCATAACTGTGCAGTACAGTTCTTTTGTTTGCTGGAGCCTTCTAACTGTATTGCTCTAGCAAAGTCAAATAGATATACCTCAATGAGTGCTCTTGCTTTAATGGTACTGTGCTACTAGCCAGTGGAGGTTTTGTTCAAAGTCGAATTCTTGTGCCTGAGCCTTATGTTCTCGTCCATAATTGATTGATCCCTTCTTCCATGTTCCCACAGTACAGTATACGGTGCTTTATTGTAGTAGCTCATGCTTGCCCTTTTTTTTTTCCCAAGTGACTCTTGATGCAGATTGATGGAATGGTTTTGTGCTTACAATTAACCACGTGTGTCCCTGGATTGTTGTGTACCTAACCCTGTTCTTGAACTTGATTAGATGCTTGAGTATGACCAGATCTAGAGATTGCCTCTAGATCTCTTACAATATTGTTTTTTTTTGAATATTACATAATTAGCTCTATAAATATCTCATATGTTATAGTGCATGTTTTGTTTCCATACTACAAGGCAATCAGAGCAGATGGACAGTCAAAATTGAGCCACGAGATCGGTTTGGAGCTGAGTCAGAGAAGTGCTGCCGCTGGATTAAGGTATAAGTTCTTATTCAGGTTTGACAGAACATGTACATCATGCCTATTTTATTTTACTCTGCCAATTTATTCAAGAATGTTTTCTTTTCCATCATAGGCCTATTGGAGCAGTGGTCTTCATGCAACGTGGCATCCTAAAGGTTTGCTTGAGGACTACTGACAATACAACTAATACAGCAGAGATTGCAAAGGTATGCTGCCGCTCTATTTATATTCTTCAAAACTGCATAGCCTTATAGCCGGATTTGATTGTTCTTTTCTTGCCGCATCAAATAAATATAGGCATATGGAGGAGGTGGAAAACCAAGTTCAAGTTCGTTCGCACTAAGAATGGATGAGTTCAACACCTGGACTAAGGTGAATTCATGAATCATGAACTGAACTGGAAGGCAAAATAGTGTTCATACTGCAGGAACAGTCACCCAGCTCAGCTGGACACAGGTTTTAAGAAAGAATGAGGTGATCTTGGAATGCTCCGGTAGAGAGGGAGGAGAGCAAAAGCTAAGAATGTAGCCTGGCATGTTGATCGGAGTTTACAGGAGAACAATCTCTTCATTATGAATGTTCAGCATAATGCTGAAGCTTGCAGCTGAGATAAGATTTGATGCAGCTGAAAGAAAGTTTGCTGGTACATCAAAAGTGGTCTCAAGAGTGCATGTTCTGTTCCTTCCAATCTTCCTCCAGTAGATCTATGCGCTTCAGTTTTACAATTTATAGAGATTATAAGGGTGGACTGGTGGTGTATAAAGAAGATGGCATACACCAAGTAACCAATTATATGTTGTAGTTGTACACCCCTACGTTGAAGGCTAAACGATATATGAAGATGTAGCACAGCTTGTATGTTATTGGGGAAAAAGTAAAATTATTTGAGTGGTTATGACTTGGTTTCTATCCTAATTAAGACCTTCTCAATAGGTGATGCATTGTGGAACAAAAAATAGTTATTTCAGTTAGGACTAAATATCAAGCTCCAGCGGCAGAGGAACTGATTCCATTAGAACAACTACAAGATGCATTCGAAGGGGGAGATTGATAAACTGCATCTCTCCAAATTGTAGTTCTGCTCCTTAACATTGCTCTTGGCATAGAAAAAGCCTGCATCTCCAAATTGTTCCTCATTATGAACATCTATGTACAGAACCATAAAACGATAGATCAGTGGGCTCGAAATTTCTGGTCAGACAAAAACATCTCGCTGCATTATCAGGCATAAACGAAACTACGAAAGCAAGGTTCAGGTTACACTGAATAATTAATATAATCCTTTCCACATATGTAGCAGTTCCTTATACTAAACATTCAGATGAGCATCCTGTGTTCACTGCACCTCTGAACAGTGAAGAACTATTCTACAAATTCCACTCATGCTTGGCAACTCAAACCTACTCCCTCCGTCCCACAAAGGCTGTTCGTTTAGGAGTTGGACACACGAATTAAGAAAGAATGAAAAGTAGAGAGCGCACAAGGAACGAGGAGGGATAGAGGAGGAGAGAGATAGAGAGAAGAGTTGAATTGGAAAGCGAGATGAACACTTATTTTGGGACAAAATTTGAATCCTAAATGAACAATCTTTGTGGGACGGAGGGAGTAAGCCTTTAGGCCATTCAATAGAGACGATATGCGCTCAAATAATCCCCTATTGTTGCTGATATTACCTTATGCCCCTGATGAGGAAGGAGTGCCAGCAGCATCTACCTTATCAGCTCCCATACAGGTGACTGGCCAGATGCGACATTTCCTTGGTCTCTAGATGGTGCATCAGATGTTGGTGATGGAACATCCCCAGTCGGAGTAACATCAACTTCCACATGGTTGGAAGGTGGATCTGCTCGTTGAGTACTTGGGTTAGTCCAGGAGCTTTCCTCTGGTCTCTAGATAATTGATCTAATGAGGACAATGGGACTTCAGCTTGTTTTCTTTTATGTACATGATTGCAATTCTGATGATGAAGGCTGGTCCTCCCATGATGACAGCTCCTCACTTTCACTTTCGCTGTGGTGTTTTTGCTCAATGCTACATTGAGCAGAATAAATTCCATTAAAACTGCTTTCTTCAGAAGACTCCTCTGATCTCTTGAAAACCCCAACCACCGCAGGCTTGGTGTCACCTGGTAAAGGATCAATAAATTTCACAACATCAGGCATGGCTTTGAGAAGGGCACAGAACTTTCTTAAGCCAAAGGTTTCTCTTTTAACGGACACATTCATCCTTCTAAGCTCCGCTCGAAGATTATAAACACTGATCCCTTCAGGATAAAAGTGCAGGACTTGCTTAATCCCAATGAGAACGGATATGGGGACTTTAGGTTCCTTGGTATTCTGTGGTAAAGCCATGGGTTTATTTTGTTTCACAAGAAGGTCATGACCACAGTCCCTGTACAGACCATACCAAGACGATAAACCATCTGGTGGTTGATTTAAACATTTGGGTTCGAGAACCACCCCTTTAACTAGAGGCTCCCATATCCACACAAGTGTTGCTGCAGTATGTAACATCTTGGAGCCAGCATTAGGGCAAGAAAGCAATACGTTGTAATTGCTCATTCGAAGACGATGCAAAATGTTTGCAAAGTCCTCGTCCCCAGATATAAGGAGGAAATGGGCTGGTGGAGGGTTCTGCGCAATCCAAGAGACAAGATCAGGCATGAATGATTGGTGACATCCATCCTTTCCACCTACAAAAGAAAACCGTACTTTTTAGCATAAGCAGATGGAATAGCAACACTGCATAACTGGAATCAACAAATACAAAACAGGGTGTCTTTTTGTGCATATTGTTATTCTGTGATGGTGGCAAATTTTGGACTTAAAAGTGTGTCATCAATCTCCAGGAAAAGGTAAATGATTCAACTAATGACTTGATATTGATGTTTATGGAGTCCCATTTAAATTGAAATGGCAACAGCAGCGCCAAAGCAATAACCCACAAATGATATTCACGTCCTCAGAGAGATGCAGAACAGAAAATCAATCAACATTCCACGAAGGTCACATGTCTCTGACAACAATTTTAAGAATAGCCTGAACACTAATCTGAACCAATCCCCATTTGCACTGATAAATTGTGCCTATGTCTACTGACACTGAGTATCAATAGATTAGAACCAGGACGCCCATGATTCCAAGACCGTATCCAGTATGACATGCAATTTTGAGTACTGTCTGAACCACATATGTTGTAACCTTGCAGCAGTCATAACTACATAGTATGATCTAATATAATCAATCGGAGGCAATCAAAAGGAGTCATCATATCATTTCCCACTCTACTGAAAATTTGAGGCTAGCGCGAAAATTGCATTGAGAGAGAGCGGCGGGAGGGGACAGAGGACGCAACCGTAAGAAGGGACGTGCGACAAGGCGACGCCGGTGTAGGTGAGCGCCTCCTGCTCGGCGGGCGGGATGCGGGTGACGTCGCCGAAAGCGGTGATCTCGACGGGCCCGCGGATGCCGGCGCGCCGCAGCGCCGCCGTGAGGCGCGGGCCGACGCAGCTCGGGTTGACGCGGGGAGGGAGGCGGCAGCTCAAGTCCCACCACACCGTCACCTTCACCGCCTTGGACTCCTCCCGCTCGTCCTCCCCCTGCAGCTGCTGGCGGTAGTGGCGTTGCGCGGACGCGCCGTGCCAGGGAGAGGAGGCGTGGGGGGTCAGGCCGCGGGGGAGGATGCCGTGGTTGGCCGACCGGACGCCGAGGAGGAGGCGGATGCGGCAGGCGAACATGGCGGCGGCGAGAGCCGAGAGGTCGTCGTGGCGGCGGGTTGGCCGGGGCTTTAGGGAGATTAGGAGGCGGATGAGTAAAACCCTCGTGGGCCGGTCCTGGGTCGGACATCTGGGCCTCAAGGCGAGGTGAGCGCAGGATGGCAGAAGAGAGCTGACGTGGGTCAACGCAGCCAGCCGCCGAGGCAGGATGCCTTATGGGCCAAAATGCCATGTCTTGTCATTTCAAATGGATGTTAGGCTGTCCGCACCGGAGGCCTGTATCCGGTCCTGCAGTATGGATATAAAGGATTTGGAGCTGCAGCGGCGTCCTGTATAGGATACGGTAGAGAAGCGGACGCTCGGAGATCCGCCATTCCGAGCGGAGTAGCGGACGTCCGCCATCGGCCGACGTAGCGCGGGGCCCGCGTGCTCGCCCTAACCGCCAGCAGCTTCACGCCGGAGAGGGAAAAGGGAGGGAGCAGAGGGAGGCCACCGCCAGTGGAGGGAGCAGGGGAGAAGGAGAGGGAGGCTGGCGCCGGAGAGGTAGAGGGAAGCCGCCGCCGGAGACCGCGTGCGCTGCCGGAGACCTCCTGCTCCACACCCATGGCCGCCTCCCACCGCCCTAGGCAGCCGTCTCCTCCTCTGCACCCACCGCCCCAGGCCCCCAGCCCCCAGGCCGCCGCCTCCTCCTTCCACCCGCAGGAAGGGGACCTGAGGGAGAGGCCGGCGGAGGAGCGTAGCCAACGCGCCCAGGGAGGGAGGCATGGAGCACGGGGAGCTCGTTGATGGCCGAGAAGGGACGTCGCCGCCGGAGCTAGGGGCCGCTCCAGAGCCCTGGGTCGAGGGCGCTCCTCCTGCGGCCGTGTCCCCCGCGCGGAGGGGCGAAGGAGCGCGAGAGAGGGAGGGCGAGGGGCGAGGGAGCGCG
>CM014277.1:8846901-8859141 GCA_004135705.1 Alloteropsis semialata | reverse complement strand
GATCTCAGAAGAAGAATATGTACCCTCTAAAACCTAGTACCTAAGTACTAGCAACAAAGGGAGTGAGGAAGAGGGGGAGGGGGAATTAAGAGGGCGGGGCGGCAGGTGAGGTGANCGCCCCGGTCATGGGCACGGATGGCCTGCAACGCCGCTGCCGCCGCCTCGACCATGGGCGCGGCTGCCCTGCAGTGCTGCCGCCCCGGCCGTAGCGCGGTCGGCCTGTGACACCGAGCCATCCGTCGCCGTCGCCGCCATGGGCTGGCTGTTGTCCGTGATCCGTCGCTGGGCGCTCGCGAGAAGATAGAAAAAAATGATTTAAGTCATTGACAGTTGGGACCCACCGTATCAGATTAGATAGAAATGGGAAAGAGAAAAAGGATACAGTATCTCTCCCTAATGCCATCTAATTATGAAAGGGGAATCTTCTCTAGCTAAAAAAAAAAGAAAGGAGAAAAGGGATCTGGATCTGTTGGAGATGCTACATAAATGCCCGCGTTCTGCACTCTTTTCAAGGCTCCAAGCAGACAGCGACAACACGCTCACACGCTTCCCTCCATCATGCGCCCGTCTTTCTGTTTCTTTGGCGCGTTCGTGGTTACAGGGGTGCTGGTCTGCATCGTGATCGAGTGCAGGAGGCGGAAGACTAGTAATTGAAAACGAGGTGGGTAGCAAAGACCAGCAAAGGGGGCATACGCCCCTACATGCACTTCCCACTGAGTGCAAAAAGAAACTTCGACACCTTATCTCAACCAAAATTAAGTAAAATTGCAACGGAAAATGGAAATCATATGTGCACAAGTCCCAGGCTTAGAAGTTCACACCATGCTCACTACAATAAACATAAACAGAGATCCTCCTAAATTGGGTTGCTACTACAACTTAATTCACAGGTGAATCTGTATGGGAACAAGTGCTCTCCATCAATGGACATAGCTGAAAAGAAAAAAAATGGCTTTCATAGATAGCTTAATCCACGGCTGAAAAAAATTTGGACCTTAGTTCATTGAATCCAGGACTAGTTGGACTGCTTGTGAGTACTAAGCAATAGTACTAAGCAGAAAATTATTCCTAAGCAATAGCCATGCATTGTGCCATTTCAGTTACTAGTAACCAATAGTACTAAGCAGAAAATTATTCCTACACCGGTAGTACAAGCTTGTGGGTATTGTAGACAAAGAAAAAGACTCTCCAGCCATACTTGGTCATACATGGCAATGACAAACAATAACTTGAGAATGGGTCTGATTAGCACCAGAGCAGATGCCATCCCGTCAGGATTAGTAATACACTAGACTAGCACACACTAGTTAATCATGACTAGTTGTATTTTACACACATGCTTGCAATTGCATTACTTACATCAGATCCCAAAATCCACTAAATCATTTGTGTAGTACCCTTATGCCCAAGAATGAGGGGCCCTTTGTACAACTCATCCAAAAACAGCTTCACTGGATAAGTTGTTTTGGCAAAGCTACAAAAACCAGCTTTGTGTAGCTTTTAGTTCATTTTTGCATCGTTTTCCGAATCAGCTTCAAGCTCCGGTGCCTCGTTTTGTGAGAAACAGTGAGTCAATAAAAGCTCTACCAAAGAGGCCCTGAGTCTGAATTCAAGCAAGGTGTGACATCGAGCAAGCCTTATTCATATCAACCAGGCAATCTAATTTTTTTTTCTTCGACAAAATCTAATCTATGGCTAAACAAAAAGAGGCAACGCAGGAAAGCTAACAGGTACAGCTAGCTGGCGATTAATCAAATTGACCAGTGATATTCATTGAAAATTAGCTAATGACTATGACTCGGGAAACAAATTCATGGATACACAATACATATTCATTGAAAACTAACAAGAACAACACATTCAGCGTTGTCATACATTCAGTTGCGAGGAGCTGCGGATTAAGAAGACTGCACATTCTTGTACTATATGCAAAGGACATGTCATTAGTGGTCCATCTAATATGAGAGAAAACCTAAGGAAAAAAATAAAAATTTATCTACAATTTGTGCCGGCCGATTTGACCACCAAAGAAATAAAAATCTAATAAAGATATAAATTGGAGACTGAAAATCCTATTAAAATCTGAGCTGAAGTGACAGACCTTTAAAGCACTTGGATAGCTGGATATACTGAACCCTACATTACTTCAGTCTAACTTAACCTTGTGATTTGTAATTAATGTCGATTCATTGCTCTCATGTATTAGTTTCAACATAAGTGTAATTATGTAAGCATCAGTGTTGTGCTAGGCAATACCAAAAAAGGTACAAACTTCACTTGTAAAGAAAACATTCATTAGTTAATGGCTATAATTCATGGATACACAATGCATATTCATTGAAAATCAAGTTCCTTAGTTGCCACTTGCCAGTTAACCATAAGATATAAATAAAAAAAAGACAACAAATTCAGGACTTACAGTAATATAGAATGGTTGTAATTGTTGTCCTTATGCGGCCTCGGTGTATACAGATATATTTTTTTTCAATGCAGATATCTACCGAAATGAAAGCATAAATGGATGCTTGGCAATGAGAACACTATAAGAAAATTGAAAAAGGCAAGAAACATATAAATATATTTCTTCCTGCAATAGTTGTCTTTCTTAAACAAATATGATGATTATATATATGATTCAGCTGTGACTTGAACTCTATATAGCTAACTAATGAAAGAGGATGAATCGAAGCTGGTGCTGATTATTAGATGTCTCCAAGATTGGATCTCAGTCTCTCCATATAGCAGAATTGGGAATCGAGATTCTAACTACAAGAACTCACATTGCGGGCATCACTACAAACAGTAGGTAACATGAGAGGAGGAAGAGGATCGAACTCACGTCACAGTGGATGGGGAGGAGGGAGACGAGATGTGGGTTCGCAAATGGCGAGGAATGTTGGCCCGTGACAGGTTTCCACGCGCAGCGCCTTCCTGGGGAAAAGGCCGGGATCCCGGTGGAGATTCTGGGCTCCCAAACTTGGACTTCCTATCCCTACCATTACTAATGTTCAATTTCTCCTCTTCCCGCTGAGAAGCTGGCAACAAGTTGATGCACTAAACTTTTCACATGCAATTTTTTATTTTTCAAATTACAATTTGTTTGATTTTTTTGCCTCAAATTTGACCGTTCGTCTTATTCAAAAATTTTGTGCAAATATAGTCAAATTTAAGTCATTCTTAATAACTTTTATTAATAAATCAAGTCACAACAAAAGATATAATATTTTACACAATTATTTGAATAAGACAAGCGGTCAAACTTAGGGTCAAAAAAGTCAGACGAATTATAATTTAAAACGGACGGAGTAATTAATAACCATATACACTTTTTTATTTTATTTGTTTCCGTACCTTTTCTATTTTATTAGTACTGATCTCAATCGACTGAGATCAGGTGTTTCCACCAATCACCAATTATAACCATTGGATCTAAATCTTGCACCATTCTATCTCCTTGTCTCTTTCTTCTCCCTCTAGTCGTCGCCTTAGTTTTCTTCGCGACGCGTCCAATGCACCGCAACTCCCCCGCGGTAACCGGTAACCACCTTCGGCCTAGCTCCAGCGGCACCCACACCCACCGCTAAGAGCAAGGCTGATAATACAACCTGCTATTGGCTGTATGAATGTTTGCGGTCCATCTCTCAGCCTATCCATATAGTGTTTAACCCTTCACTATTAATACATGACCCACTTGTCACTCTCACAGAATTTTTTGGTTCCTGTGTCTGGCAAGCTGTAAGCTTATAGCCTGCTTTCCTTCTCTCTCCTCTCCTCTCTCTCCTCCACCTTAGTACTCAGCCCACTCGTGCTCGACGCCCCTGCCGCCTCCATCGTCCAAACGGGGTCCCACGGGGTCCCCAACGCCTGGCTCCGGCTCCGACCCTGTCGTGACCGTCACCTCCACCCACTGGCTAGTGAGCAGCTCCGTAGCTCCCTCTACAGCTGGGCATTGAGCTAACAAACCCCAAATCCCTAGATATATCCTAACCTCATCCACATTCAATTTCCATTACAATTTTGGGTGACTGATGGATAAAAAAGATTTCAGTCAACTGAAGAGGAGTAAATCTATTAAATATATTTGATTTGGTGGTGTTCGTCGGCTCGTCGCTATGGGTGGCATATAAAATTCTAGTTCTATAAAGCATATGCAACCATTTAACATGAAAAATCCAAAAACTAATGCCCATGAACAACTACAAGTCATATGAGAATCGAGCCGACATGTCAGATTTATCTCACTTTGAAATACAATCGGGCACATGAGTTTTGCTACAGTGACAATTTATTTTACCAGATTTATACCTCAATCTAGTTGACATTATGGAAGAAATCGATCATGGCATCCGCAAGATGATCGGATGATCATACTTTAGCAAGGGGCAGTTCAAGGCCAAGCAGGCTGCAGCTGCAGTGTAACCCGGTTTTTTGGTCGCTGTGTTCTGAGGAGCCATTATCTTGACCGTTCATCAAGCTCCTGTGCCATCCGCTCTCTTTTCGTTTCTTTGTCGTATACTTCGTTTATTTTCTATATACCGTATTTATACAGGAATCATACATCCATTTGCCCCAACGCTGCCGACACATTTCTTCCTCGCTCTCTCCACTGTCCTCTCCGCTCTCTCTCTCAAAACTGCAGACTGCTTGCCGCCGGTGTCCTTGCGCCACTCTTCTCCTTTCGTAGCCTCTCACTCTCTTCTTTTCTAGTCACCGCCGCCGTTGAGGCCCCTCTGCTCGCAGCCGCCGCCATCACTGACGATTTCGAGGACCTTCTCCCCGGCGAGTTCGAACTGTAGCGTACGCCCTCTCCATCTCATTTTCGTGACTCTGGTGAGCTTCTCCTCCGCGTCCTCACCCTCGCCCTCCCCGCCCCGCCCTTCTCCTTCTCTGGTGCCTCACCGCTGCCGGATGTGACCTCACCGCTGCCGGATCTGATTTCTCCCTTTTTCAGATCTCTTTACTCCAGTAGGACACAAGTCTGTTTTTTTTTTCATCAGAGTTGATAAGCTTTTGCTCTGAAGAACTATTCCAATGCTTTCTGAGATTTTGTACTCGCATTGCTAAACTTCCTATAACTGTTTCTACTAGGCACCTCCTATAAGACTGACTCCAACAGCATAGGCAAATCCATTTTTGCCTCTCCGATTGATACTGTGCATCAAGTTTTCGTTCTCCAACAGATGAGGCAACCAGAGGATGCACTTTGCCTTCGAGGAGAGAGGAGATGTAAAAATACATCCCCTCTCTCCTCCAATGCATTTTGGCCAGCGGCGGAGGAGCGCACGTGGATTTCGCCGGCCACCGCGGCGAGCTTGTCTGGGTGCGGCCCACGACGACGAGGCCGAGCCCGGCGGCGACAATGGGAGGCGAGCGTGGCGGAGGAGCACCAGCGGGAGCCGAGCCCGGCGGCGACGAGGTGGAAGGCGATGGCGCGGCCCCCTTCCTCACCTCCGGCTCCCTCCTCACCGTGGAGATCTGGAGGTCCGTGGCCGCCGGTTCACCTCCGCAGGATGCAGTGGCCTCCTGCTCACCTCCGGCGAGCGCGGCCCCGTCCTCGCATCCGGCGGAGTAGCGGGCGCGTGCGCCCCGGCCGCCGTGGTCGCGTGCGCGGGGGAGCTCAACCCCGGCCGCCACCACCGCGGTCGCGTGCGCGGGGAAGCTCGACCCCGGCCGCCGCTGCCGCGTGCTCCTCCTCACCGGGACCTGCTCCGCGCCGCCTTCTCCCGCCGTGGAGCTGCTACGCGCCGTCCCAAGCAGAGAAAAATGAGCAGGGGGAGGGAGGATCGGAGGAGAGTGAGTGACAGAGAGGTAGAATTTTTGCGTGCCCTGTTGGAGACGAGGATTTTTGCAACGGGGAGGCAAACACTGTGCGCGAGGCAAACCCACAAATGCCTCTCTCATTTTGCATTGTATTGTTGGAGTCAGTCTAACTTTGCAGCAGGTGCTTCCTCTTCTTGCTGATGTCATCTCAATTTATATGGCTTCTGTTAAGATACTCCACTTCTGTGTATTTCTTTACTTCAGTTTGCACATCCTATACTACACGATGTGATGAGTTTTGTGTAATGATGCAGTATCCCATCTATCAATAGTACAACTTATTTTAAGTTTCTTTGTAGGCTAGCCATTGTACTTACTTGGTTATTTCAGTATCCATATTGTTTCAATTTTAGTAAAAACTCTAGTTGCATTCAACAATTTCGAGCATTTTTGGATTGTGAATGCTATTTTCTCAATTATGCATAGTACTTATGAGATGCTACATTTTTTATACAATCTACATGCAATTTTACATGGACAGCTAATAATGACTCACTATCTGAGTATATTGCAAACTAGTCTATGACTAAACTTCTTAGTTATATGTGCAGTGTCATGTGCTACATAATGGATGTATACACTTCTAGAAGTGTATACGCTATTCACCTTCGATGTTACTGATTCAATTTTTTTCTTGCAATTGCAGTGTAGTAATGCAGAATTCTCTTCAAGATGAATTGATCCTAGCTTATTGTGCCATTTATTTATCCCCATCAAATTTACCATGTGTTCTGATTTGAAATCCTGTCATATAGATATATCATTGAATTCATTTGCTTAAAAAAGTACCAAAACGGTTCATGCCACTGCTTCTTTGCTTCAAACAGTCTGTACTGCTGCACGTTCATAAATATGAGGTCCTTTTCTTTGCTTGGATCTGCTCCCCCATTCTGCACAGTAGTTTCATATATTGAAAACCTGAACATATAATGCACTTTGAAAATGTCTGGACAGTGCTTAGTTCTTACATACTTTGAAGCTTTGATCACGTTACTTCTCACTGTGATGAAATATAAATGATTATATCAGCCTGATTTAATCATTTGTGTTTCATTATCAGGTCTTGCTATCATAGTCTACAAGTATTAGTAGTACTTTGCCTTGGCTATCCTCCCCTTCCAGGACAATGCTTGAGTTCTTTGGCAAGGCTGCAGGTGTGCAGGAGGTCTGCGCCGTCGTCGCTGACATAGGGATTTTGTACTAGCATGCCTAATAGATGATTTTGTACTGCCATGTCTAATAGATGATTTTGTACTGGCATGGTTACATGCACATGCTATAATTTTTGTGATGGACTACAACCAGTGTCTTGTTTATTTGAACAAGAATGTCTAAAATACCCACTTGTATGTCTGAGAAAACTTGTTTAAAATGATCTTGATTCTACCCCAGTTTTTTTGGATATGGTTGATAAATTGTCTATATTTGCAGATTATATTTCTCGCAACCATTGTAGTTTTTGGAATGTTGACAAATTGTTAGTTTCTAATTTTAGTTCTTTTTCCATAATGGTAGCATGTACAATACACAATACAGATTAGCACATTGCCAGATATTCATCCACATATCAATATGTTTTAACCACTTTTGAGGATAGCATATGTAGTTCCCATCCTCATTCGTATATTTTTATTTTGTTACATAGCTGTACATCGGTAGAATAATTTAGGTGTAGCATCCATTTTGCCATATAGCGACAGTACCTTTTACAATCTATGTGTCTATAGTTCACTTATCATGATTGGACAATTGCTAATTATCAACTATTTTTTTTCTGTATCTGTCGTTCTGGATAGCTCTGACGTCTTGTTTTATTTATTAAAACATATCACTGCCACTTTCCCTTTTGGCCCTGCTGACAAGGTGCATAATTTTATTTTTTTTTTAGTTCGGTAGCTCTGTAGTGCAGTGTTTCAAGAATTTGCTGCTAGAGGGTACAAATATTTGCATATTGCAGTAGGTATAATTTTACTTGAGCAGATGGCTAGATGCTATATGTTCAATACTTGAATAAGCTTACTCTTGTTGTTAATTACTATAATTTTACTCTTGTTGTTAAATACTTGCAGTAGGTATGATTTCACTTAAGTAGATGCTATATGTTAAATACTTAAGTAGATGCTATATGTTAAATACTTAAGCTATATGGTAGAGGGCACAAATCTTTGCATAAGCTTACTCTTGTTAAATACTATGTCACACAAAGTTTACAAATGCCACCTGCTTTTTTTAGGATTGTCGAACTATGAAGTAAGTCAAGTAACCTGTAATTGTAAGGCTATAACTATGAACCTTAACTGGAAACAGAGTCCAGATTCACAAGAATGCTCGAGTGTAGATGTGCAGCAATGTTTGCCTTGACTGATTTTTTGCTGCAATGTTTGCACTTCTAGTACAGTATCCATGATGTTTCATGTTTGAGACATCTTAAGTATATGGCCCACGTACAAGTGAGAGGCTAAAAAATTTCTTCATTTACAATCGCTGTCATGTTTTACCCATGTTCTCTCTCCCACTTTCAAATTTGGTATAGTAGTTTTGAAATGAACTGAGCATCCCGGTACTTTGTGTTATAGTTTTCAGTGATTTGACAGATAGTAACAAAAAGATTGATTTGACACATGAATATGGTAAGATAAAAAATATCTGAAGTACTGTATTTTCTAGTTAGTGCTCCCTTTATTTATTGTTGCACTACTTTACTGTTTGGGATCTTCTATCATTCCCCTATAATTTTGCTAATCATTTAGAGATATGCTCATTTGGTATGCTAATCATTCAGAGATGACAGCAGCAGGAAGCTGTATATAGATGATAGCAGGAGGAAGCATGCAAAATAGATGACAGCAGTAGGAAGTACTCCCTACATCTTGTCTTTAATTTGGTTGCCTATTATATGCTCATTTAGTATGCTAATCATTCAGAGTACAATATATGTCTTTAATTTGGTTCCTTGTTATATGCTAATTCAGTTGCCGATGGAATTGATACCTATTGGCATGATAGCTTCTGCACATAGTTAACACTTGCTCAATCACCTTGATGTCACTAATTCAAACATTTTTATTTTCAGTTACAGCTTAGTAATGCACTTCATGATGAAGTGATTCAGCTTATTGTGCCATTTATTTATCTCCAAATTCATGTGTTCTAGTTTGATGAAGTGATTTATTCTGCAAATTAGTGTTTCTTGCTGCGACGCATTGTTGAACTTCAACGAAATATGCGGTAGTCTGGTATGGTAGTAGGAGTTGAACACTTGTGGAGACTATGTTAATACATAAAAAAAAAGAGCTGGGACAATCTGGCAACACACTATTGATTTAGAATTTATATTTCAATGTAGGCTTTTTACAATGTTTATTTGGTGATGACATCTGCCTCAGTACAAGCCATGTGCCTCAATATTACTTAGTTATCAATAATCATTACTATGTATGTATGGTTGCCATTTAGCTATTAAGTTAACTACTGTTTTTTTTTTTGTTTCAAGGAGCATCTGATTTTCCAATGGAATTCCCAAAGCCAAAGTGATTTAGTGGGGTAATAGCAAAGGAGAAACCAGAAGAAATGAATGAGGTTTCAATCAGGTTAGAATTTGGCCGTTTTCAGTGGATGGACCACCATATTCAACGAATGCGAGCCTGCTGTTTTCCATATCAATGGAATGCCATGCAACAGGTCTGCATCTGTTACTCTCTAATCAGAAAATTATTTGTGCTATCAATTTGTGTATGTTTGCTTACCAAATCACATTTTCACATGTCTCAGAGTGGCATTTTCACATTGTTCAGCATTAAAAATTTTGATGGATCAAAAGTTATCTTAGATCCAACAGAGGTTTGTCACGCTGCACATTTTCTTTGTTTATACAATATCAATTTATCTTTTTTTTTGGTGAAAACATTATCAATTTATCGCATTGCTAAGATATAACTATCCTTGCAGACTAATATCCAACACTTCAAGGAGTACTTGCTCTACGAGATTCTTGAATTGGATGGAAACACAGCTAGGGTCCTAGTGCCTTTTTACACATTATTGACTGAGTACCAAAACTTTGTAATTGTTTGGTAGCCTATCAATTCGTATTGACTGAGTACCAAAACTTTGTAATTGTTTGGTAACCTGTCAATCCGTTTCTGAGTTCTAGTAATAGTTTGTAATTGGTGAAGACTTCTGTACAGTTTCATGGACATGACACACAAACCCAGCACCGTCACTAGTGCACTATGCGTGAACTTCATTTATCTTGTGGTGTCAAGCACCAGTATGAACCTAAACTCGCTTGACGCAGTAATGCAGCAGTAGTTCAGTATCAATATATCCCCTTGTCTTCGTTTTCCTTTACAGTTTATTATTAGTTTGTAGATTGATCAGTTGAACCATATGTTCAGATTGATATGCTTGTTGAAGCTGATTGTCTCTCGTGTTTCAATATGACATGCCTTTTTGCCTCGGAGTCACGATCTGCAATCTCTTATACAACAGTGCACGCGTGCATAATTTTTGGTCTATTAATCCTGGAACCAAAAGTAATACCAGTAATTGTATCTGCACTAAACACATCAAAAAGTTTCCGTGTCTTCCTTACACATCATTCCTATTAATAATTTAATACCATAATTACTCATTGTACATTTCCAAGACAGCTACAATATTAAGTTACACTAGAACATTTGGCATGCATTGTGCGCCCTATCATAATTTTAGCTATAGAACTTATAATTGGCTAAAATAAATGTTTCAATGATTACTCATAAAAAATATATATAATCAATTTATCAATTAGAATTCTAAAAAAAATGCAAGGAACAACACGGTCTTTGAAGAAAAAATGCATAAAGAAAGCCATGTTCAGAATGATAAATCATGTTGTATAATTATTATAGTTTTTTAGAGTTACTTAGGTCCATGCAATAAGCCAAGTAGCCAACAAACATGCTAGTTATTACAGTTTTAAATCCCAAAAATAGGCATATTACATCAGGCTAAGAGCTGCATTACATCAAACCAAAGCGATTCATCTAGAGCAAAAACTTCAAATGATTGTCGAGACACAGCCAGCCTTAGTCCTCCATTTGGACTTTTTTTTATAAGGATCCTCCATTTGGACTTGCTCCAAGCTCCAATTATATGCGAGAAATGACATCAACTCCCATGCTCACCCAGTGGCTCTTCAAGGTTGAATTGCTTTCAGTCCAGCTTCTCCAGATAGCCATGATGCATCCCAAAAGCTTATGGTTCCATCTTGATTCCAGTGACATAGAGCTTTCGAGTCTTATGAATGTTGGTAGAACTTGTTAAGTTTGGCCTTTATCCTTCATTGAAAAGAGCCATGGATATTTGGAGGCTAATGAAAATTAATCCTGCCCATCATTAGAGATGAAACTGTCTGAACAAACAGTAATAGTTCCAGGTTTTTGAAGGAAAATTACAAATCTATACATACCTCATCCAAAGAAGCTAAGGCTGCAGGGTTACTTGTATATAAGTATAAAACTTTGCAGCACTGATGCCTGAATCACCATAAGGAGGCTTCACAGCTGAATGGTTCAGAAGTGTTGGTGATCTAGGCTGAGAGCGGGCGCTCAATTTCTGAATCATCATATAAACATATTTGACCAGATTTCAAGAAGAGAACCAAGGGCAATTTGTCTGTGCTTATTTGGGTCACTAACAAATTCCATTCCTCAGCAAGATTCAGCGAGAGGCAACACCATCTTACAATTCACTTTTCATTCTCTTCATTCAGAATCAGAACCTATTCATAAACACCAAAACGAAGCTTTAACAAAGATGCAGTTCTGAATGAACATAAACAGTTAACTTGCATTATCCTTGTAATCCATCAAACTTTTATAGGGAAAAAAATACTGGCTCCAATAATGTACATAACAGAGCAACTTTCAATTTTTTTTTGAACACGTAATAAGAACACTTTCTGCCTAGCTTACCATTTATTGCAAGTGCTATTTTAAATTTCAGAGTAGCCAATCATAAAACAAGTAGACCATTTAGTGTAAATTGATCTATTATATTAAGAAGCAAAATATCATAAGTGTTAAGGCTCACTGTAATCTTAAAATGGAACTCCACATCATAAAATGGAAATTGTATCACTTATTTATTGATATTCCTCGCCTAAACTAAAATTCCATCACTTAACCATGATGCAAGTCCCAAACTTCCAGTCATCCAGATGTAATATAGGAAACCCAGATGTAATATAGGAAACCAATATAGTGGGGGGTCTTCAATTATGGCAATGAAAAATCTACAAACTATTATTTGAGTAAAAGTTAAGTACTGCTTTTGCTAAAATAAGGTCAGTGTTTCCACCTGATATAGATGCCCACGATCATGGAACCACTGATATACAAACTATTGGATTTAGAATATTCCTTGTATTCCTCCAAA
>CM014277.1:8817687-8845901 GCA_004135705.1 Alloteropsis semialata | reverse complement strand
ACATCGACGTTGGCAAGGGGGAGATCAAGTTCGACATCAATGGCACCATGAGCGAGTTCAAGTTTCGTCTACGCCTTGAGGTATGCAACATGATCAATGTTAAATATATTCCACCTCACCATCGTGACACCAAGGAGGAGCCGAAGAAGAAGGAAGCGAAGGAGAATATAGAAGTTGTTGCATCCGTCGAGACAAAATCTCAATGCCTGCTTGTGAAGACTAAAAAGATGACTAAGCCGAAAAATAATCCTGCACCCAAGCCAAGGATCGTGCAAAAGTGGGTGCCAAAGACTGCAACGCCATCACCGAGCGTTGGTCCAAAGTGAAGAAAAGAAGAAGTCTAGCTATAGAATATAAACTAAGTGCTTTGCAGGAGGCAACCCGTTCGTCGAGTCAAGAATAAGCTACCGGGAGGACAACCCATTCGTCGAGTCAAGAATAAGCTACTGGGAGGACAACCCGCGAAGACCTTTTAAGTAAGTGAGTCATGAATTTTGCTACGCAAGACTTGATAAACATTTGTTAAGTTGGTCATTTGGTCGAACATTTAAATTAGAGTTGCTCGGTCATTTTGATTTTATTTCCTATTCAAAACCAATGACTTGAGCCTTCCCATGATTTATTTGTTATATCTTGAGAAACCCAAAACCAAATTCCCATACCCATTTTGGTGACCGTCCTTTCCATGACGGCCGGACCAAGTTGATCATTGCAAAGACACGAGTAGAGCCAAGCATTGTTCTTAATTCTTTAAATTCTTTGACGCATGCTAGGCTCACGCAACCTTAGTAATTTTCAGTTTTGTTTCCCTAGGATTAGGACTTTTTCTAAGCCCCATTTATTTTATTTTCTTTCAAAATATCTCTCTCATTTGGTCAAAATTTAGAACTTAAACCCATGACCCACGGTTGAACTTGGGGATGTTCACTATCAATTCATGAAAGTGAGCAATACTAGTACAATCAAAATTAATGTAGTCGAAAAATATTTCTCGACTCACAAGTGTTTATGATGCCCAAATTCCCCTCTAATTATTCATTCAAACTCATTGCTTGCTTTGAGTTGATTTTATTTGACAAAGATTAGAGGAGGACTTAAGCACTTAAACACTCTTTGGAAGGGTTTATGACAATGATCATCACTAATCACCAAGATTGAGTTCACGGGAAGAATTATTGTGCTCTCCACCTAACTCCACATGCAAGAGGGGCAGCCATGCATGGTGGTACACTCATTTTTGCAGGATTGAAAGCAACATTTGGAGTGGAGTTGAAGCAAAGGACAAAGACATTAATCAAAGTGGAGAAAACAATGTGCAAGTGGACAACTTTGCTAAAGAATGAATGGTTCACAACATTTGGACGGTGCAAATCATGTGGGGATGCTGGATATCGATTAAAAGAAGCACTGGGAGCAAGGACACGTGAAGACGGCCAGGGAAGCCCCTAGGCCAGCCGGCCCCAAGCACCCCAGGCCGGCCATCCTAGTGTCCATAAATGCCCCCTTGTGCTCATCTTTCACAGGTACGCAGCTCATACAATTCCAAGTCCTTGTTCTTCAGTTCTTCCACCTTGAACACCAGCAGAAACTTTGAAAATTTTCAAGAATCAAAACCACCCCTTCAAATCTCCAAAAATTCACTACAATTCCTAGTTTGCTCTCCTCTTCGATATATTATTTTTCCACCAGTGAGAAACCCCTGGTGTGTTGGTTTTTGTGTTTGTGCAGCAAGGCACCATGAGGAGGCAAATCATGAACCTCATCCATGGAAAGAGGACAAGGTCATCGGCGTCCGACGCGCCATCGGCGAGCTCTTCGCGGAGGCACTCCGTTGCGGAGTCACCGTGAAGCATGGAGGAAGACAACCTCGTACAAAGGAGCGACATACTGCTCCTTGGAGGGATGCAAGATCCAAGAAGTACCTCCATGCGGTTCACCGAACCACGTGGACGTGCCTGCGCACCACCTTCTCCAACTAGACGTTCCACAAGATCAACCGCACCACTGCCATATAAGCCAAAAATTTCAGAATATGGGTTTGTGATTTTGTCAGAGGAAGAAGAAGCAAGGCTCAAGAATTTGAAGGGAAGAGTGAAGGCAAACACTGACTTTGATGATGATGCACTACAGAAATTGGGATTCTATGGTGATATTTATGGGCTACTGGACAACCTCGGATGGAGGCAATTTTCCGATGGTGTTCCGGTGGACGTTCATGGAGAAATTGCTTTGGAGATTATGATGACCATGAAAGTTGTGACAAGAAAAATTGATGAGCAAGAAGTGTCATGCCTTGAATTTAGGTTGAAGCATGAAGAAAAGTCCATCACCTTTGACGGAATTGGAAGCTTTCTTGGTTTCAATAGTGATGCACCGGAAAGAGCCGAGGTCGAAGAAGGAGGGATGGATAGATTTTGGAAGAAAATTGGAAAATATGACAACCGCCAAAGGAAGAACATAAGCAATGTCATAATTCAAATATTTCATTCTTGGATGAGCAGGAGAATCTTTGGAAGGATGAGGGAGTCCAAAGTAACCGACATGGAGTTAAATTATTTATACTCCGCATTGGTGAAAAAGCAAGCAATTGATCCTAACTACATCATGATTGATAGGTGAGTATGTGAAGCTACATCCAGCTCCAGAGAGAACGGCTCGGGTTGTTATCTTTCCATGATAGCAATTGCATTAAACCCAAGATTGGACACAAACTCGGCATTCTTCATGAAAGGGACCGATTTTAGAATTGAAGCTATGAGGCAAGGACACTACATCGGAGGAGATGAGAAGAATGGCTACAAAATTGCAAATACAAGTATTTATCTCCCCGATGTAAGATTGAAGTTATTTGGAAGAGGAAGGGTTGATTGGCAGGAAGAAAAGATTTTGATCAAGGCTAAGAAGAATAAAAGAGGGAAGCATGTTGGAGAGTCATCGGCACCGGTTGAAGAAGAAGTGGGAGAGGAATTGCCACCGGCTAGTTCCTCCTATTGGACTACGGAATTTCAAAATGCACCAAGTGGAGAAGGACCTCCGGAAGGATGGGGGCAACAATGGGGACATGCACCAGCTCAAGCATGGGGGTATGGAGCGCCGGTGCCACCACCGATGTATCCACCGCCGCCTACATATAGCAGTTATAGCTACCCACCGCCGCCACACCAAGGAGTATTTCCGGATCCATCCTTTTGAGCTCAATTTGCACATCTCCAACAACCGGAAAGAAGCACAAGAACAATTGGAGCCTACGCCGATAGGAACATGGAGGATATTAATGCCATTCGGAGGCATTAAGACCGGCTAGAAGATGGAACCGCGGGGATTGCATACCGAATGGGACTTCTAGCATTGGCGCCGCCGGAATATTTTGATGGAGGAGCTTCCCATAGCTCCAGATAAAGCCTTACACATACATGAGAGAAAGGGAGGTAAAGAGAGTTCTAGCAAAGTTCGAGAGACAAGATAAGCTGAGAGTTTCCATGAGCAATTACAATGAGGTTTAAATTATTGACTTCGGTTTAGCAATACTTTTGAAACTTACTTCTTAATTCCTGAGACTTGTTTAAATTAGAGAGCATGTGTTTAAAATCTTTGTAGGAAACACTTAATTCATATCTACCCTCCATATTAGAAAGAGTTGGTTACAACTTGAAGAATTAAATGCAAAATATTTTGGGGCATTATGTTTTCTCGTGTATGATCAAGTGCAGAGAATGGACACCGAAAGGCAACGCTGATTTCTATTGAAGACTTACTTGAATTCTTATTGAAGACTTATTCGAGGATGAGCAAGGTTTAAGCATGAGGGGATTGTTGACGCTCCTTAGCGACACACTTTTACCCTTGTTTATCTTCAATAATGGCATGAATTTGATATCTAAACTAATGATCATACTCTATAACCGCGACGTTTTCGCATATGCATGTGTTTTTAGAGGAATTCTGTTTACGCAGTTTTTTGGGCTGAATTGGAATACATATGGACAAGGCTTGAGACCAAGGATGACACGGTGAAAGATGAAGGCCAGAGGCCCGAAGAACAGGCCAGGCCGGCCGGCCTAGGTGGTTTCAAGCCCCGTTCATGCTCAACTTTGGTGAACCGACCTCCAAGAGTATTTGAAAGGCAAGTGCTTCAAGATAAGGTCAAGAGACTTCGGGGTCAAGGCAACTCAATTGGAGAATTTGGAAGTTTATCACTTCCCATTCTTATCTCGAAGATATCCTGAAGCAAACGACGTCCAAAGGCCCACATGCACAGGTGGAACATCTACTAAAATTTCCAGAAGACTTGGGGAGAAAGATAAAGACGAGGTGGCCAGGGAATGCCCTAGGCCGGCCAGCCTGAACCCCCTGGGCCAGCCGGCCCAGGCCTTTCCTGTGGCGGCTCGCCTCCCCCTTCGACCTAGGGTTTCCTCAGGGTATAAATACCCCCTGTGCCTTCGTGCCACGCATCAATTCATTCGTCATTCGCCGCCGAGGAGCAGAGAAGCTAGAGGGACACCTTTCAGAGAGCTGAGGGTCGTGCTAGTTGTCTAGGGTTCTTCCCTAGCCGACGTGGGAACCCTGCGAGGAAGACCACGTCGGAGTTCTGGAGCTAGGATCATCAAGATCAAGGTAGGATCCCGGTGGTGATCTTGTGATGTACTTACATTCATGGTCAAGTTATATGTGTTTTCGAATCTTTAGCGATCAAGTGCCTCTTCTATGATTTTGTTCTTGCTTGGGTTTGCTTCTTCTTCAATCTATTCTCGAGATAGATTGCCCGGGGTGTTCTTATAGCCATGGTGGCTAGGGGTTCATACCGGATCTACGAAGTGGTTCGACACGTTCACTTGTGAGCGTGCCCTTGAGTTACGCACGCCGAAAGGGAGCATCGTGATAGGGTGTGATCCCGTGTAAGGTGGGGCTTTCGGGAGTTTGCCTGAAGGTCATGATTTAAAGATGCTTTTTATTGAGATTCACATCTATCTTACTTCACTCTATTTGGCTCGGAGCTGCAACATATGCATGATCTAGGCGTTCTAGATTGGTTATCTCTAACTTTCTCTTGCTACCTCTGGTGTTTGGTGTTTACTAGATTAGATCTATTTGCAACCTCTTTTCAAGAACTAAAGGATTTCTATGCTAGTTGGATTGATTCTTGTATCTTTAGTTCCACGGATTGATAAACCTTAGGGGAGTACTCTAAGGGAAGAGCTACAACTGATCCGTGCACTTGCGGTTCATGATTGACGCGTCTAAGGGCTGTCAACAGTTGTGAATGTAAGTGAACAAGATAGGTTCTGTTGATGTTCTCTGGCCCCTTCCCCTTCCTCTTTCTCCTCATTTTTCTCCGTGGCCGCTTCCCATGCTATCTGTTCTTCTTTATTCTTCATGTTTATCTTTCTTTTTCATATGGTGGAAAAGAGATGAAGAGAAGAAAGAAGAACAGAAGAATATGCGGCAGTGGAAAAAAGAGAGGAGAGAGAGGGAGGGGAGGGACCGGAGACCTGAATACTTTTTTTTGCCGTCAATTGCTTTGTTACCAACCAGTACTAAAGGTGGGGCTTTAGTGTCCCAGTACCGAGCGGGAATCCGGTACTAAATGGGGGTTCCCGCTGTGGGATATGGGTACCCCTGGGCCCGCTACCGACTGGACATGTAGTCGGCCTGGGCCCACGTCTGACAAGGATGTGGGCCGACCCCTGGCCGGCCCACAAGGATCACCGACTTGATGGACAAGACTGGTGATGACTTAGCTTGCAAGGCACGCTGACTCAGATTAGTTTCCTTGTTGTAACCGAACACAAATAGGAAACCGACTTGTAAACCCTAGGTCGTCGGCCTATATAAGGCGGCCTAGGTCGACCCCTTAGCTCATTCGATCTCACCTCCACACATCTGATTCCACGCCATCTTTCATCCTATTGTAACCAAGAGCTTGCCGCTGTTCCCTGGAACACGCCAAGCAGATCAATACAAGACCCCCGAGCACAGGACGTAGGGTGTTATACCTCCGGGTAGCCCGAACCTGTATAAACCCTGTGTCCCTGTGTTACCTTGAGCTCCCTAGTCCAGCGATCTCCCTTTGCCTACAAATCAACCATCTGGGTACCCCCGGGTGGACTGCCGGTCAATAGATCCGACAGTTGGCGCGCCAGGTAGGGGTGATCGCGGGGCATTACAGCTAGCTCGATGGCAGTAATCTTAGCATCTATTTCATAAACCAGGTGTGTCGTTCTTGTAATTGCCTTTTGATCAATCTGTTGTTGGATTAACTAATCCCCGATTGGTTTTTATTTTCCTGTCTCAAATCCATGATTCAACGAGTCCACCATCCACGGTGCGAGATGTCAAGTTGACGTGTCCAGAGGCAAATTGGCCAGACTGCCAGAGGATCCCTGATGTGCGTGTGCTCATGCATACAGATGCATGGCCTCCAAATCCATCTTCTGCCTCCGGCATGGCATGCAACAGAAGCTTTCCTATTTTTCTCTGATCTACTGCATCGACGTGACAACTCACATGCTAATAAGGATATTTTCCTTCCTTTTCCTATTTCCAATTTCCTTTTTAAGCAGCCGATGATTGCTTTCATACCCCTGGTTATTTCCATCTACTAATCAACATGTCCTACATGCATGCACGGGCGTATATCCGAGCTGTTGTTTTTGCCTGCAGACTCCTGATCCGAAGGCGGAACCTTCCATTGATGACGGCGTGTACGTACTGGCCGTCACCCGAGTATGCTTGGATGGGGCACCATCGCCTTTGACTGCCGATCCACAAGGACACCACGGCAGATTGACTAGGCATGCACCTGTTGCAAGCCCGGGTACTTGGCTTCCAAGTACACCACAACGCTGGCTCTTCGACTTCTCCGTCAACCTCGTGTACTTGGACACCGCCCATACGAGGATGACACGTCGATTCTTCCGCTCGGACTTGAGTCAAGCTAAGTATTATTTTCAATTAAACATTTTACGGCTTCTGTATATCTTCATACGCCTCGGCTCTCCTATGTCTCCGTGACCTTTGCCGAGCACCTGGTTCACACTCTGACTGCTTATACAGCCTGGTCTGTCCAGACTGTACCTCATGGGTGTCCAGCTCATGCTGTTGTTTTGGTATAATTTCTCCAACACGGCGCGCTGCTCTAGCGCTCGGGAGAGTCCCTGCTGACTCTGACTTCCGAGTCCCTGCCCGACCCTATGTCTCTCTAGTAATTCCTGGGTTAACCCGTGCGGTTTAAGTCCCCAATTGTGAAACCTTGAGTTCCGTACTCGCCCCGCGTGCCGCCTACATCTAAGCCTCCCCACTGAGCAGTGTAGTTTGTGGTAAGCCGTCCTCTCCGTGAGCAGTGGTTAGTAGGAAAAGGTGCTTAGCGACACAAGGCAAGGGCCGCACGGCGTCCTACTCGATGTTTTTGCTAGAGAGAAGGGGGTTTTACACATATACACAATGCATTCACAGACCTGTTTCTGTTATGACCTTACAACAAACATTGCTTTATCATTCAGATTATTGAATATTATGCTACATAATATTTGCACTGTCTTCTTACAGCTCAGGCATTATTTGGTGTACTTCGACCGTCTCGGCCAGCTCCCAGATTCGGGGCTGGCGCGAGCCGACTACTCGGCGCGTCTCCTACCACTCGGCCGACCTCCCAGCTTTGGGGCTGGGTGCGGGAGGCAACTCGGCGGCTTGCTCGGCTCCCAGGCTCGGGGGCTGAGCGCCACAGACGACTCGGCGGTTCGCCCGGCTCCTAAGCTCGGGGACTGGGCACGACGACTTCGGACGGCGAGTCTCCGTGACTCGGCCAGCCCCCACGCTCGGGGACTAGGCACTACGACTTCGGACGGCGGGTCTCCGCGACTCGGCCGGCCCCGACGCTCGCGGACTCGGCGCTATGGTCAACGGGTCTCCGCGACTCGGCCAGCCCCGACGCTCGGGGACTCGGCGCTACGACTCTGGTTAATGGGTCTCCGCGACTCGGCCAGCCCCAACGCTCGGGGACTCGGCGCTACGACTACGGTTAACGGGTCTCCGCGACTTGGCCAGCCCCGACGCTCGGGGACTGGGCGCTACGACTCCAGTCAGCGGGTCTCCGTGACTCGGCCGGCCCCTACGCTCGGGGACTCGGCGCCACGATTTTGGGACAAGCTCCTCTCTTCGGGGCACCAGACCACCCTATCTTCTAGGCGGCCTGTCTGCCCTGAAGCTCGGATGATTTCTCTTTGACCATTGGCCCGATTCTACTAATCGACCCAATGCTCGGGGACTACTCCATATGGAGAGCTCCTTGCGTCACTCTCCATATGCCCCATCAGGATGTGTCACTTTTCTCAAAGTGGCGCAGTTCCTCGCGGCGTCCGACTCGGCCACAGCTCGGCACCACGCCACTCGGGGTTTCACCCCCGGGTCTGACCAGGGTCATCCCCGATGATTCCTTGTTTCTTCTTTGAGCACCGCCCACCCTTGTGTCGGCCTGCCGACCAAGACGCTTCAGCCGACCATGACGGCCTCGCCTCTTCATCAGCAATCCGACACGCGCCTGCACGTTGCTCGGGGACTTGTGGGATATGGGTACCCCTGGGCCCACTACCGACTGGACATGTAGTCGGCCTGGGCCCACGTCTGACAAGGATGTGGGCCGACCCCAGGCCGGCCCACGAGGATCTCCGACTTGATGGACAAGACTGGTGATGACTTAGCTTGCAAGGCACGCCGACTCAGATTAGTTTCCTTGTTGTAACCGAACACAAATAGGAAACCGACTTGTAAACCCTAGGTCGTCGGCCTATATAAGGCGGCCTAGGTCGACCCCTTAGCTCATGGGATCCCACCTCCACACATCTGATTCCACGCCATCTTTCATCCTATTGTAACCAAGAGCTCACCGCTGTTCCCTGGAACACGCCAAGCAGATCAATACACTGTCTGCCTCATCTTCTTCAACTTCTGTATCAATCTGTGCATCCTCATGTGTGACTGGAGCATCAACACCCAACATGTTGTCATCTTCTGCAGTTTGGTCACCAAGCTGTGCATCTGTAACTTTGGTTGCAGGATCTAAATTCAATATATTTTCATCTCTAAATAGGGCAAACACAGCTTCATCTTCCACTGCCTCTACTACATCTGTTTCACTCATTGCAGCCATGTTCACATCAATTAATTCAGTGTATATGTCCACAGCCCCTACAGATCCTACTGCATCAAGCATGTCCAGGCATGAATTATCATCTACAAGCATCCTCATTCCAGAATTCAAAGCTGCACCAAATGGCAACCAATGCATCCTAACAGACCTTCTAAAGGTTGTGTGATCCAGTAGGTGGCATTCAAGCTCTGGGATTGACAATTTATCCTTATCTATGTGCGAAACAGCATCATCTCCATTACAATATTCGACCGAGGATCCATCCATCACAAATACCCCATTGAAATGAAACCGAACAAGCAGTACCTCTGAATCTCCCATCTTGACTGAACCCTAAATGATGTATTCTAAAGTCAGCACAAGATTTTGGTTCAAACTAGATCGCAAATAAAAACGCATTGCATTGGCATCGGCTTACCTCCTGCTGGCCGTCGACGAGGATGAAGGCTGTCGTGCCGGAGCCGGGGACGGGAAGCAGCGGCGTGGCCGGGAGGCGAGGCGCNGCGGCCGCTGCAGGGACCGGTGGCGTGGGCGGGCGGTAGGCGCGGCCGCCTCCCCGAGCTCACGATAGCGGCGACGGCGGCATGTGGTCTGGATGGGGATTTTTTTTTTAGCAATGTCTGGATGGGGAATTGAGGAAGTGAGGAGAAATGGGCCTGAGATGGAGAAAAGAGGCCCAAAAGTGGTCTGGTGACGGTAGAAATTGACGCCGTTGACGCCTAACCAGCCGGAAGGACGTAACTGATGCGCTTTACAGGAGTTTAGGGACTAAACTGGCCGATTTGAAAGTCCAGGGGCGAAAACGAGCCTTCACCAAGAGTTCAGGGACGATAACGCCTATTTTGCCATTCTTTTTAGAACGGAGGGAGGAATTACTAGGGCAAAGCAAGCCCGTCTTTACAAGCCAATATATTTAGTAATTCGTACAGTTGTACAATTAAACGAAGAATAAAACTGATCTTTAACGTTTGGTCAAGCTTCACGCCGCGTCTCCTGCTAGTAAGGTGTTTGGTTCCCATAGGGCTTATTTTAAGTCCTTGTCATCGAATGTTTGGATGGAGTATTAAACATAGACAAATGACAAAATGAATACCATAACCTCTAGGCTTTTCCGTGAGACGAATCTATTAAGCCTAACTAGGCCATAATTAGCTCATGTGCTGCTACAGTAAACATGTGTTAATCATATCTTAATTAGCCTTAATAGATTAGTCTGGCAAAAAAGCAAAAAAGCCTACGGCTTATGGAATTCATTTTATAATTAAATTATGTTTAGTCCTTCTAAATAGCATCAAAACATTCGATGTGACAGAGCTTAATTATTTTAAGCCCATGGGGGACCAAACAGCCTCTGTTTTCCGGAAGATATTCTCTACGGTACTAGAGAGTGCAGTTGGATCACTGCACGTGAGTGACTCTACAGTACTGCAGATGAGTCGTATCCTGTTTTCCACCCGGCTCCGTCTGCCTCTACGAAAAATGTTGTAGTACCATTGTTTTCCACTATAGTGTGGCTCAACTTTAGTCACCGACACTACGGGAAATCCCAAGTTTGCCGAGTGTCTTCATGTTTGCCGAGTGTTTTTTTTCGGGCACTCGGCAAACAACTTGTTTGCCGAGTGTTTTTCAAAAAACACTCGGCAAAAAAAAAACACTCGGCAAAAATAGGGTTTGCCGAGTGTCAAAAAAAAAACACTCGGCAAAGATATTCTTTGCCGAGTGTCAAAAAAAAAACACTCGGCAAACAATATCTTTGCCGAGTGTTTTTTTTTGACACTCGGCAAACCCTATTTTTGCCGAGTGTTTTTTTTTTGACACTCGGCAAACAATATCTTTGCCGAGTGTTTTTTTTGACACTCGGCAAACCCTATTTTTGCCGAGTGTTTTTTTTTGACACTCGGCAAAGTCATAATTAAAACCATATTTTGAAGTAGTAAATCAATTCAAATTAAAAAGTTTTGAACTACAAAGTTGTATAACTTCTCAAGATGCTGAACTTTTAGTTTGGTCATTTCTTCATTCGACAAATTCATATAAATATTGTTCACAAAATCTAGATCTCTCGTAGAGTTTCCTGAAACTATAAGAGAGATCTATAAGATTTGTGAACAATGTTACTCTCACTACATCGGATGAAGAAATGTCATATATCAAAGTTGTAGATCTTCAGAAGTTATACAACTTTGTAGTTTAAAATTTTTTAATTTGAATTTGTTTTGCTAATGAAAAGTACGTTTGTAGTTCTCAAAATTCAAAATTTGAGTTTTTTCAAATGACCTCGGATGAAAAAACAGTCAAAATAATAGTTGTAGATCACAATAAGTTATGAAACTTTGTAGTTGACAACTTTTTCATTTGAAATCATATAGTCAACGAAAACTAAGTGTGAATGTTCTCAAATTTGAAATTCAAATTTTGTAAATGACCTCGGATGGAGAAACTACCAAAATAAAACTTGTAGATTTCAAAAAGTTATAAAACTTTGTAGTTGACAAGTTTTTAATTTGAAATCATTTAGGGGCTCAAACAAGTAATTTACACTCAGTTTAGTATAATACGGTAGGAATCAAAACAATATCTAGTCACAAATGAGAGTGTGGTGCAGTGGTAGAGAAGGTCACGCGCGAGAGAGAGGTCGCGGGTTCGAATCCCGCCGACCGCGTAGCGCGCGAATTTTCCGCGAAAAATGGCGCGACTTGCCAGAGACACCGTCTCGGGGTTTGGCTGCCAGTGGCAGCCCCGTTATGATTTTGAAGACCAACAACAACCTGCTGTGACTATGCCAGAGACACCGTCTCGGGGGACCAAGGTCGCTATGCAGGCAACTGGCCCGGCAACATATACATACTTTCTCTGTCTCAAAAAGATTGCAACTAAGTGTCGCGTGCCAGTTTAAGTGGTTCACGATTAACCAAATTTCTAGAGAATTATATTCATATTTTTGGCTCTAAATAAATTTATAGTGACAATATATTTTGTAATTAATCCGATGATATATTTCATATAGTAAATATTGATATTTTTTTTATCCGTAATGAAACAAACTTGAGATATTAAAACATGACACTATGCTAGCGGAGGGAGTAGAGAAGAATCCAGGCAACTGTCCTTTCCATTTGCACGATGAAATCCAGGGGTAGAGCAGAAAGCAGGCGCCATCCGCACATGATCATCACAACGAGCCGGCATCCATAAAAAGAGGTGAGAGGCTAGTGATTAGCTTCGTAGCACGAGCGAGCCATTGCCATCGTGTGGGGAAAGACGATGGTGCTCTCTCATGGCCACAGCTAGCTGTCAAAATTTGCATAAAAACGAGGTTGTATTGTCTCTGGGTGTACATGCCCTGAACCGGGTTCACCTCTGCACTACTTAATTTTTGCCTTGTGTTCCGAGATGGCACTTTGTAAATCTTTTACAAAGCCTTGGACAAAGATTAAAGAAGTAAATTACTTCTTTTGAGGAAAAGCAAATTATTATTATTGCTCAGCACCAACTAAGGAAAAGGTTCGACGACGGTGTCCTCACGTGGCCGACAATCAGCATAGATCTCAAGGCTACGTTCACATCTCGATCTTTGTCACAAAAAGAGAGAGAGAGAGAGAGGGACTGCTATACAATTACTCCCTTCGTTACAAAAAGAATGCAACTCTCGCTTTTCGAGAAGTTAAACAATTTCAAGTTTGACCAAACTTATAAAAAAAATTGCTAACACATATGTTTTTAAATAGATTTAGTATGAAAATATATTCAATGATTAATCTAACGATCCTTATTTGGTACCGTAAATGTTAGTATTATTTTGTATAAATCTAGTCAAACTTGAAATTGTTTGACTCATCGGAAAGCGAGAGTTGCATTCTTTTTGGCAAAATAGGCGTTATCGTCCCTGAACTCTTGGTGAAGGCTCGTTTTCATCCCTGGACTTTCAAATCGGCCAGTTTAGTCCCTAAACTCCTGTAAAGCGCATCAGTTACATCCTTCTGTGCATTTAGACGTTCACGGTGTTATCAAATGCCGTTACATGAATTTTTTTGGGCCGTCTTCCATCCAGCAGGCCCATTTGCCATCAAATGCCGTTACATGTTTTTTTTGGGCCGTCTTCAATCCAGCAGGCCCATTTGCCATCGGGCTTTCATTCTGAACGGCATTTCCTTATCTACAGACATATATGTTCTGTAGTTAGTCTTTTCAACTGAAATTGGGGTGTCCAATGGCATGCCTTCCCTCTTCTTCCTTTTAGACATATATGTTCTGTAGTTAGTTTTTATCTGCCTTGCTTCATCATCCTCATCTGATGTAAATCCTGTGACATCACATCCACTGTCTGCCTCATCTTCTTCAACTTCTGTATCAATCTGTGCATCCTCATGTGTGACTGGAGCATCAACACCCAACATGTTGTCATCTTCTGCAGTTTGGTCACCAAGCTGTGCATCTGTAACTTTGGTTGCAGGATCTAAATTCAATATATTTTCATCTCTAAATAGGGCAAACACAGCTTCATCTTCCACTGCCTCTACTACATCTGTTTCACTCATTGCAGCCATGTTCACATCAATTAATTCAGTGTATATGTCCACGGCCCCAACAGATCCTACTGCATCAAGCATGTCCAGGCATGACTTATCATCTACAAGCATCCTCATTCCAGAATTCAGAGCTGCACCAAATGGCAACCAATGCATCCTAACAGACCTTCTAAAGGTTGTGTGATCCAGTAGGTGGCATTCAAGCTCTGGGATTGACAATTTATCCTTATCTATGTGCGAAACAGCATCATCTCCATTACAATATTCGACCGAGGATCCATCCATCACAAATACCCCATTGAAATGAAACCGAACAAGCAGTACCTCTGAATCACCCATCTTGACTGAACCCTAAATGATGTATTCTAAAGTCAGCACAAGATTTTGGTTCAAACTAGATCGCAAATAAAAACGCATTGCATTGGCATCGGCTTACCTCCTGCTGGCCGTCGACGAGGATGAAGGCTGTCGTGCCGGAGCCGGGGACGGGAAGCAGCGGCGTGGCCGGGAGGCGAGGCGCNAGGCGGCCGCTGCAGGGACCGGTGGCGTGGGCGGGCGGTAGGCGCGGCCGCCTCCCCGAGCTCACGATAGCGGCGACGGCGGCATGTGGTCTGGATGGGGATTTTTTTTTTAGCAATGTCTGGATGGGGAATTGAGGAAGTGAGGAGAAATGGGCCTGAGATGGAGAAAAGAGGCCCAAAAGTGGTCTGGTGACGGTAGAAATTGACGCCGTTGACGCCTAACCAGCCGGAAGGACGTAACTGATGCGCTTTACAGGAGTTTAGGGACTAAACTGGCCGATTTGAAAGTCCAGGGACGAAAACGAGCCTTCACCAAGAGTTCAGGGACGATAACGCCTATTTTGCCATTCTTTTCAGAACGGAGGGAGGAATTACTAGGGCAAAGCAAGCCCGCCTTTACAAGCCAATATATTTAGTAATTCGTACAGTTGTACAATTAAACGAAGAATGAAACTGATCTTTAACGTTTGGTCAAGCTTCACGCCGCGTCTCCTGCTAGTAAGGTGTTTGGTTCCCATAGGGCTTATTTTAAGTCCTTGTCATCGAATGTTTGGATGGAGTATTAAACATAGACAAATGACAAAATGAATACCATAACCTCTAGGCTTTTCCGTGAGACGAATCGATTAAGCCTAACTAGGCCATAATTAGCTCATGTGCTGCTACAGTAAACATGTGTTAATCATATCTTAATTAGCCTTAATAGATTTGTCTGGCAAAAAAGCAAAAAAGCCTACGACTTATGGAATTCATTTTATAATTAAATTATGTTTAGTCCTTCTAAATAGCATCAAAACATTCGATGTGACAGAGCTTAATTATTTTAAGCCCATGGGGGACCAAACAGCCTCTGTTTTCCGGAAGATATTCTCTACGGTACTAGAGAGTGCAGTTGGATCACTGCACGTGAGTGACTCTACAGTACTGCAGATGAGTCGTATCGTGTTTTCCACCCGGCTCCGTCTGCCTCTACGAAAAATGTTGTAGTACCATTGTTTTCCACTATAGTGTGGCTCAACTTTAGTCACCGACACTACGGGAAACCCTAAGTTTGCCGAGTGTCTTTATGTTTGCCGAGTGTTTTTTTTCGGGCACTCGGCAAACAACTTGTTTGCCGAGTGTTTTTCAAAAAACACTCGGCAAAAATAGGGTTTGCCGAGTGTCAAAAAAAACACTCGGCAAAGATATTCTTTGCCGAGTGTCAAAAAAAACACTCGGCAAACAATATCTTTGCCGAGTGTTTTTTTTTGACACTCGGCAAACCCTATTTTTGCCGAGTGTTTTTTTTTGACACTCGGCAAAGTCATAATTAAAACCACATTTTGAAGTAGTAAATCAATTCAAATTAAAAAGTTTTGAACTACAAAGTTGTATAACTTCTCAAGATGCTGAACTTTTAGTTTGGTCATTTCTTCATTCGACAAATTCATATGAATATTGTTCACAAAATCTAGATCTCTCATAGAGTTTCCTGAAACTATAAGAGAGATCTATAAGATTTGTGAACAATGTTACTCTCACTACATCGGATGAAGAAATGTCATATATCAAAGTTGTAGATCTTCAGAAGTTATACAACTTTGTAGTTTAAAATTTTTTAATTTAAATTTGTTTTGCTAATGAAAAGTACGTTTGTAGTTCTCAAAATTCAAAATTTGAGTTTTTTCAAATGACCTCGGATGAAAAAACAGTCAAAATAATAGTTGTAGATCACAATAAGTTATGAAACTTTGTAGTTGATAACTTTTTCATTTGAAATCATATAGTCAACGAAAACTAAGTGTGAATGTTCTCAAATTTGAAATTCAAATTTTGTAAATGACCTCGGATGGAGAAACTACCAAAATAAAACTTGTAGATTTCAAAAGTTATAAAACTTTGTAGTTGACAAGTTTTTAATTTGAAATCATTTAGGGCCTCAAACAAGTAATTTACACTCAGTTTAGTATAATACGGTAGGAATCAAAACAATATCTAGTCACAAATGAGAGTGTGGTGCAGTGGTAGAGAAGGTCACGCGCGAGAGAGAGGTCGCGGGTTCGAATCCCGCCGACCGCGTAGCGCGCGAATTTTCCGCGAAAAATGGCGCGACTTGCCAGAGACACCGTCTCGGGGTTTGGCTGCCAGTGGCAGCCCCGTTATGATTTTGAAGACCAACAACAACCTGCTGTGACTATGCCAGAGACACCGTCTCGGGGGACCAAGGTCGCTATGCAGGCAACTTGCGACTTGATGGCTTGGATGGTTGGAGTCCTTCCCACATTGGAATAAATTTTTTTTGCTATTATTTTCGGTTTTTTTGAGCACTGGAAACCGGCTGTTTGCCGAGTGTCAAATAGCACTCGGCAAAGGGTTTGCCGAGTGCCCGAGAAAAGACACTCGGCAAACAGCTCTTTGCCGAGTCACTGTTTGCCGAGTGCATTTCGGCCTTTGCCGAGTGCATCTGGCACTCGGCAAACAGTCGGGTTCCCGTAGTGCGAGACTAATGTGTTAATCAAGATATCTCTTGAGAACACTTTTTTGGTACAAAGATAAATTCTAAACATGGCCAGAACCCTATTAAACCCCCAGCAGCAGCAACGCACGTCGTCCTGTTTGTGTTGTCCACCAACCCCACGCAACCTCTCCACCGCCGCCCCCTCGCTCCCTACCCCCACGGGCGACGTGCTCCGCGCTTCCGCATCTGCCGCCAGAGTCCACACGCCTGCCCCGCTGCTCTCCGGCTCTGGGCCGTTGCTATGTATGCGCCGTAGCGGGGTGCTCAGTGGATCCCATGGGGCCGGTTGGATCTAATTCTCGGTGAGCTGAAGCATTTCGATTTGGAAAAATGTTGACTTCATTTTCTTTAGTTTAAAGACAAACCGTCGAGGGGACCAATTTCATATATTCTTCTTGAAGTGAATGATTTGACTTGGAAATTTTGTTTAGATTTTCTGATTCAGTTGGATCTGGATGGAATTATTGACTCTTTCCCTTTTGTTGTTCCCGTAATGATTTTCTGTTGGATTGAAGAGCCTTTCCCAGTTTCCCTCAAAAAGAAGAATATCAAGGAGCCAGTAGGAAGGTGCACGAGGCATGCATACACGCCACACCATTGACAGCAAGAAATTAAGCAGATAGATAGATAGAATCACTAATACTGAGGGCTCGCCAGCATGAATCTGGTGACGGGGCCCCTGGGCAGCCTAATCACCAAGCTGGGCAAGCTACTCAAAGAGGAGTACAAGCTGCAGAAGGGCGTGAGGGAGCAAATGGGCTCTCTCAAGAAAGAGCTCGAGTGTGCAAGTGAATTCCTCGACCAAGTGGCCATGGTTCCGCCAGAGGAGCTTGACAGGCAGGTTGGGATCTGGGCTCGTGAAGTCAGGGAAGCGTCATACGACATGGAGGACATCCTCGACATCTTCCTTGTCCGTGTCCAGGGCTGCCGTGACCGTGATCCCCCCAAAATTAGTAGTAAAAGGAAAGGCTTGATCAAAGCCCTGGAACATCTCCCGGAGAGCATGGCCAAGCTGTTCAAGAAGAGCATTGAGCGCCACAATATTGCAGGCGAAATCGGCAAGATCATGAAGCGACTCCAGGAGGCGGCGGAGCGACGTGAGAGGTATAAGTCGCTCAACAGGCTGCCGACCGCACCGGCTGATGATCCTCGCCATGACCCCGACTACTATGAGGTACGGCTCGTTGGCAGATCCAAGTCAAGGCGTGAGCTCAGATCCAAGCTGTCATACCACGAGGGTGACGACATGCCCAACGAGAAGATGAAGATAGTTTCAGTCTTCGGAGCCGGAGGATTGGGAAAGACTACTCTTGTCAGAGCTGTGTATGACGATAGTAAACAAAGTTATAAGTGTGCTGCTTTTGTTTCAGTTGGCCGGAAACCCGACTCCTTGAGAGTTTTGAGGCACATTCTCCATGACCTTGACAGAATCAAGTACGCGAAAACAACAACTGCAAATTGGGACAATGATGACCTAAAATATGAACTTCAACGGTTCCTGAAATGCAAGAGGTACGCATAAGGACAACCAATGCTCTACGCTCTTGGAGCTTTATCTTTTACGCATGTTAATTCTACCGTTACATCATAAATTGCATATGTGATGTGCTTAATCATATATTGCCGGCTGTTAGAGTGAGCAGCTGATTTTAGCCCGGCCCGGCTCGCTATACCCGCGCGCTGGTGCCCTTGCAGGCCAAAGTGAAAGGACTCGGTGCCCTTATAACCCAAAGGGGAGGCTGAATTGGGCTTTCTGAAAACCTTAGTCTACTTTCCCAAACTAATTGCTAGAAGGTAAACTAGATCATTCTATCTAAATGTGTAACTATGGTTTCCACTAGTGTTTGCACCCATCCACAAAGAGTTTTGCAACCTAGAGCTAATTCTATCCAAATACTGCTCTATAAAAGTAAATGAATACAAGTTACAAGTGTGAAATGCGGAAACGTAAAGGAGTGGATAAGAAGGATGAACACAAATTACAACTATAGGGTCGAAGACTTGCCAACGAGTCACCAAGAGTCTATGGGCCAGCACACCGAGATTACGACGATGGTTCCCTCAAAGAATCAAGCACAAGGTACACTCCTTACAAATTCTCTCACTAGGCATATTCTAGATCTAATCACTCACTAAGGATAATCAATATAGATCTCAGTGGCTTGGATGTCCTGTGCTTGTAGAAAGACTTCTCCTGAACTCCAGCACCTTGAAATGGCCGAATGGGAGGGGTATATATATAGGCCAAAGCCTTGGACTACCTATTACTCAAAAGGCACACAGAAAACTGTGAATGCCGGAGAATCCGCCGTGAGCCATACTCCCATCGCCGGAACATCCGCCCTGTAGCTTTTCCCAAAGGTTAGTTCTCCTTTTCAAATAGTCTGAAGACGTCAATGCTCCGCTGTGTATCGGCAGATCATCCGCCATGTAGAACTCTCCTCCTCTAAGCCAACATGCTTATTGAGTGACATGTTCGGCGAATACTCCGTCGTACATCGCCGGATCATCTAGCGTGTAGAAATCTTCTGCTTCAATCTCACTTCATGCCGTACCTTTTCTTGATTGCCCGCCGTGTATACAAACAGTAACACCAGACAATCTGCCATGGTGATCTTCCCTAACATCAGTGCACCCAGCACCTTCTTGAATGTCCACAGTTATACGCCGGATCATCCGCCGTGTGGAAACTTGCACTATTATGGCCTAACCCTACACGCACAGAGCTTCTGGAGACATTCCGCCAAGGGAATTTTGAATTGTCGGATCGTCTCGCGTATAGAGTTTCTGTGGGCTTCTCCAATTCATTACACTTAAGCCTTTTCTCTGATTTATTTTGTCAATACCGTCTTCTAGATTTGGCATATGGGAATCACCCTTGGGACTTAAAATCCTATAAATGGCACTTTACAAAATTTTTCATCCTAACGACTATATTGTTATTAAATCACCAAATGACAATAATGGATTAGGGGCCATTATCCTTACATAAAGTCCAATGAACCCCAACAATCAAGGCTTCGGGCCTAACTAAAAAAAACTAGTCTGATGAAAAAGGATGTCCCCATTTTATATATATGTTGTGCTCTCCTACCATCATTTTCTGATGTCAGACTAAACCTAACACTAGCATAAATCTATAACTATTTGTTATGGTAGATGTATATATACTATCACTAAAGAATTTAGCTAAACTTGCAAGTGCAATTACTTGTGTTCCCTGGAGGCACTATATGGATCACTGAAGTTCCTTATATCGTTGGACCGATTCACTCGATTCCTCCATTTTCCATTTACCATGGTCCTACCACATAAGCATATGAGAAAAATGACGTAACTGAAAACCATATAATACATCTCTTATCACATATCAACATACAAAGAGGGTCGATATACTTTTAAAGGATACGTCCGAACCGTATATGTGTATCCAGTAACATGGCAGCTAGTAGTAGAAACTAACTTTTCTCCTCCTTGCTTTTCATCATGCATTGACAATAAGTTCTTAGATCTACTGAATATTTCTATACTACTACATTAATGATTTTATCCCCGGCCCTTGTCACCGCCGGTTCCAAAGCGAACCGGCGATGAAAATCATTTTCATCGCCGATTTGTAACACGAACCGCAGGTGAAAATCATTTTCACCGCCGGTTTGTAACACGAACCGCAAGTGATAATCTCATTTTCACCGTTGATTTCCACAATAATTTTTATTTTTATTTTATTTTTTTGATATTTTTAGTTGATCTAGTAGCATGTAAGGAGTGATTATAAAAAATTTCATTATGATCGGACTTACGGTTTGGACTCTAGAAATTGAAGAAGTTTTAACACATTTAAAAAAAGTAAAATACAAAGGGCTGCATACGAAAATTATGAAAAATGGCATGTAGTCCTTTTATAGGTGTATAACCTTGTCATACAAAATTCAGAATATTTTGAAAAAAGTAGACTAAACATTGTTCATAAACACATACATCTCTCACACTCTTTCATACCTTTCAAGGCAAACTAAATTTTTACTCACCCTAAATCATTATTTTTATTCATATTACATGAAAATAACTTTTTACACGTGTTATACTGTATATAAAGTTGCCATGGAGGAGCTTTGAATTCTTTTGAAATGATTTTCTATTTTTTATAGATTAAATGATTGTTTAGTACTTGTAAATTAATTTCGTGTACACAATTTTTTTATTTTTCTATTATTTTTCTGATAGTTTTTCTTGGGTTAGGAGCACGTATGGGACAACTATGGAAAATTGCAGCCTGATTGAACTTTAGTTGTGTCCTCTAGAAATTTATAATGATTTAGAGAGGTTAATATAAAAGGATTGCATCTCATACTCAACCACAAATGATAGTGCGGTACAGTGCTTAGGTTAGTATCGCGTGGCATTGGAGCATAGGGTGGGTTGGTTTATTAGGAGGGGCCGGATGGAGATTTTTTATATTTTATTTTGGCCTTTAGTCCCAGTTGGTGTGACTGACGGTTCAAGATCGCTGTAGGCCCGTTAGGAAATTGGGTCAGCAACTCTGATAGATACAAGAAAGAAGCGTATTGCTTAAGGAAACTAGTCGGCTACTAGGAAACAACCCGGCCTACTCATGTTAGGACTCTGTGTATTGTATCCGACTAGGAGTTTATGTTTCTTGCCTTGTAGACCCTGTCTCCCGAGTATATAAGGTGAGGCAGGGACCCCTTGTAAAATCATAACCATCAATACGAGAAGATCCACCATACAGGACGTAGGGTATTACGCTCTCTAATCGAGGCAGCCTGAACCTGTCTAAATCGTCTCGTGTTCACCATCGTGCTTCTGGTTCCAGCGAGGCCCTCATGAACAACTCGACTACTTAGAGACCCCCATAGTAGGCTAGCCAGTATAAAAAAACCGATAGCTGGCGCGCCAGGTAGGGGCTCTCGTCGAGAATCATACAGCAAGCTCGATGGCACCAGTCATTATCAACTGCAACGGCGACATGGCGTTCAAGAAAGGCGCCACCTTCGCCTTCGGCTCCTGGGTCTGTACGGCGGACGGCGCGGGCAACTTCGGCTGCATCCTCAAGTCACCGACTCCGGAGAAACTCGCCGACAAGCTCGATGAGATCGCGCCCTCGGGTCCGAACTCAACTCGGGCTCGGGGAACCTCGAGTTCAAACTCAACTCGAACTCAGGGAACTTCGACTCCTAGCTCGATTCCAACTCGGGCTGGGAAGATTCCGAAGCGGACCAGGCGATCCGAGTCGGTTTCTGAACCATGGGTCACGCCAAAATCTGCCAATTCAAAAATTCAGAAGAAAAAGAGTCCAGCCACTACTAAGCGCGAGGCCGAAACCCCGAGCCAATTTCCTTTTGGACTCACGGGCCCCACCTCTGCTTTCCAAGTGGCATCTTCAAAACAACTCCGATCTCTGGTCGAATTCGACGAACTCCCTCTCAACGGGAAACAACTCGGACTCGTCATCACTTCAACCCCGGAGGGACGATTTGTTCATTGGCCGGGACGCAAGCCAAGGCTGGGAGCAACATCACAGGAAGACCTGGACATGTCTCGCATCATCGCGTGCATTGATCCACTCCCGTTTCAACACGGGCAGCCCCTGAACTCTTCAAGTAGCCGCGGATCAACTGTCCTAGTAATTTCAAGCACAGGAAGCTACTCACCAGGGCGTCATGCCATGGTGATCATTGCCCAAGAACAAGAAGTCTCTAACGACGAGCCAACTGTGGAGAATGAGGCTGAAGCCGATCGCAATCGACGCAGGGAGCGAAACGCTGCTCGCGCAGATCGTCGCCGCCGCGCCGGTCGCAGGCTTCCTCCGCAGGACCTCAACCCCAAGTTCATGCAAGTCGCCGGGCAAGATGTCTACTCCAGCGCCGCAGCCAACATCATGGCTGTCGTCACAGAGTTGGGACAGATGGCCCAAACTCCTGAGATCCTCAGGATGAAGACAATGCTCGAGACAGCAGCCGTCCAGCATGACACAATCAACCCGGCGAAGACCATTACCAGAGCACCAAGCCGCCAGGCAAGCAGCTGACTTCCTGAAGTTGGCAATCGCGGCAACCCATCCCATCACCCGAGCAGAGACCAACGTGACCGCAACATCGAGGGAGGCATGGTACTCGGCGGCGGAGGTCGCAACCACGGCGCCGGACCTAGCCACCGCGATGTCCAACAGAGTCACATTGGTGGACGCGACGGCAACAGGGACAGGGACGCACGCCCTGGCAACCGCGACAACAACAGGGATCTGCGAGAACAATTGCCCCCAGAGACGCATGCACCATCATCTCATCACGGGCGCGCGATCGCGAAGACATGAACGCCGCAGACGCCAGGAGTACGACCAAGTCTACGGGCCACCGGGTCAGGATTACCACAACCTCAACAAGTACGAAGGGTCCCCGGTCTTCTCTGACCGCATCCGTGCTACTTCCTGGCCCGACAAGTTTAAACCAGCTCATATCGAAGATATGACGAGAAACGCGATCCCGAGCAGTGGATCCGCATCTACTACTCGGCAATCAAGGCGGCGAGGGGCAACACCGACACCATGTGCACCTATCTTCCAGTAGTCCTTGACCAGGCTCCACTAACCTGGTTAGAAGGGCTCAAGCCGGGCTCCATCGACTCTTGGGATGAGCTCTGCAAGGTTTTCATCAACAACTTCCAGGGATCATGGCAGAAACCGGGTACTCGCTTTGATCTAGCCCAGTGCAAACAGGGTCAGAACGAGTACCTACGGAGCTACAACTGACGATTCTAGGAGAAACGCTTAACATGTGCAGGCTTATCCGACCAAGATGTCATCGATTGCTTCCACGGCGGCCTCACGGACCCCGTGTTACATCTCGACTTCGGAAGGAACAGGCCAAAGACACTGGAGCAAATGCGAGACCTTATCGGTCGCTGGTCGGATGCTGAAGACCTGCTGCGCGAAAGATTCAACCGGAACAAGTCGGGAGGGGACCGAAACAACAACAATGACCGCAACAAAGGCAAGCAAGTCGAGAATAGCAGCAAATGCGACTTCAGCAACCGGGATTAAAGATTTCTTATAGTCCCCGGTATTGCACCAGGACAAAAGGTCCCAGATGGGTAGTCCCGGATAGAAATTCAGAACTAATGTTAATTTCCAATCGGGACTATAGGCCATTTTTCCAGTAGTGAACCTAACATAATAATGAAAAAATGTAGATCCCTTTAACTATGCTTAAATAGTATCATATGCTAGTGGTGGAAACAATAAGCCGATACCATAAACCAGAGCCGAACCAAACCGTATAACTGATATTCTGGTGTTTGGTTCGGTTTGTTTGGTGTTTGGCATCATCGGTCGCTCCTTAAAACTGATTACACTGATCAAACACAAGGCAACCTTGCTGTCTAGGTCACTTCCTCATTGACTCCCTCTCTTTCTATCTCGTGTCTCCTGTGCTATCTCTCATCTTGCTCCTCTCTGGCTCTCTTTCTACCAACTTGGATGGGATCCATGGATGGTAGGAATCGATTCCCCTTCAAGTTTCAGATCGATTTCTTCCGTCCTCACTTCTTCTCTCTTTCTCTCCCCCCTCTATCTGGGTCTTCTTCTCAGATGCGATGATGGCATGGTGGGGATCGAATGGATCAAAGGCTGCTGCAGGCCACAGGGTCAACAGTCTTCAGATCTGGTGGAGGCAACAGGATTGCCCGCCAGCAGCAAGGGGATAGAGGATCTGAGCAGCTTCTGTTGTTGTTTTGGATTGAACTTTCGGTGGCTCCGAAAAACAAACCGAAGTTCTTCGGTTTTGTGAATGCTAGAAACTGAATTTTCCTGGATCTGTTCGGTTGTTAGATTTCAAAAACCCAAATAATCAAACCGATTACACCGAAATAACCGAATGCCCACCCTAGATTGAAGGGCATGCAAATTACCCATGGAGTACACCAGACAGCGGCAAAAAAAAATCAAAATCAAGCACCATATATAGACTAGTGTCGTCTTTTCCTTTAAAAAACACAAAATTACACGGACCTACAATTTTTCAAAAACAAAACAGAAACAATATTGTGAAAAGACGTCTAGATCCTTCGCAGTCGTTTTAGGGTGTGTTTGGTTGGGGGACAACGAGGGACGGGACGATCCCATCCCTTTTTCGAGGGATGGAACGATTCCATCCAGTGTTTGGTTAGAGGGATGGGATGGTCCCAGTTATGTGTTTGGTTGAGAGGACAAGGGACGGATATGAAAGACGGCGTTATCCTTCCGTTAGCAGTGAGCCCACATGTCATTCACACTAGCAACCAGGACCCGCATGTCATAAAGTCCCCATCCATGAAAATCAAGGCCACAAGCTCAAGGCGGGCGCGGCTACCGGGCGGGTGCTGCCGCGAGCGCCGCCCCCGAGCTCCAAGGCCGAGCGGTCACCGCCGGTCAGGGGCCGGGGGGAGGCGCGGAGGGCCATCTCTGTGCTCGCGGTCCTGGCGGGCTTCGCTTCGAAACTGGCGCTGTCCGGCCTCCTCTACATCTATATCAACTACATGCTGGGCACCTGGAGCTGCTACGACCTGAGGAGCTCAATGATTTTCCACGGCCGGGCGGGCGCCACACCGAGCTCCACGGTCGTGCGTGTGCCGGGCCGGCGCCACCGCGAGCGCCGCCCCGAGTTCCATGGCTGCGCGGGCGCCGCCCCGAGCTCCATGGCCAGGCGGGCACCGGGCGAGCGCGGCTGTCGAGCTCCACGGCCGGGCTCAGCGAGTCAAGAAGGACGATGCTTACGGAGGGAGATGGAGTGAAACGGGGGACAAGTTGGTCCGGCCAAATCGGAGGGATCAATCCATCCCCCATTTTTGGGGAATATTCTTGTTTGATGTTGTCCCGTTCTTGTTGTCCCCCAACCAAATGTATGAATGGATGGATCTGTCCCGTCCCACCAACCAAACAAACCCTTACATTTACCAAAACAATATGATGTGCATGGAATTTCAATTATCAACCTGCAATCAATTCCCTGTTGCTGGTTGGAGACTCGATGCATGGAAGGCACGCACTCAAAAGCTTCATGGAGCTCCCTACAGAATCTGTTGGTACAGTAAATCAGGCCAGTACCAAATGCCGGACTCTTCTTCGGTGCATCATTGACTTTGACTAGATACGATACGCATCACGGGACAGAAGCACAACGAATTTCACTATATTATTTTATTTTATGCCACAGTAAAGCAGCACAGTAGCTCTGGCCAATCCCAGTGGAAGATTTCATGATGATGTTTTCAAGATAGCCACATAAGCAACAAAGCAATGAAATAATGTTTGAAACTACCCCTCCAATGGATAATTTTATTTTGTGGTTTCATAGGCACCTTGTAGCATTTAATTTCATGACTCAACAAGAGTTAGTATGAGTGCATACATGGTTTCATCTGGATGAAACTGGTTCATTCTCTTTCTTCACAAATCTGATGCCATGTCATCAGAAAAATCCTACGTGGCATGATAATTAATGCTCATGAAATTCCTATGAAACCTCCACTGGGATTGGCTTCATGGCCCGGTAGCACTGCCAATCCCAAGAACTTTAGTAGATAGCGCACCTACATGTATATCATGGTCAAATTGACTTTACTTCTAATATATTATTATTACGTCCATGCAAGTCCAGTTCACTCACAACAAGTTCAGATCTCTCTTCTATCTACTCTCTCTGTCCCAAAAAAACACAAATTTGGGTCGCATGCGAGTTAGAGTGGTTCATGTTTGACCAAATTTCTAGAAAATTGTGTTCATAGAACAAAGCCTATTCTATTAACTTTGAATTGGGCAACTCATGTCCATCAATGCATGGAAATGCATCTATATATACATCTATACGACAACATTGTTCCAACACCGTATTGGAGCCCTTAGTTAACTGATGTTTGTAAACACTTGTGTCTAAAACACTTGCGGCTAGTTGTATTACCATCCTGTGAGAGAGGTCCAGAACACTTGCTGCTAATATATATGATATCTGTTAGTGTCTTCAATGCTGCAAAATAGCCTTTTCAATTCTTTACCCCGCTGCACTCTTTTATCCTATACTCCTAGAGGCTATGCTCTAGACAGTTTCATTAACTTTGCCTCCTTGCACTATCATGTGGGTATAGGTACCTTATTGTTATCGATGATATATGGGATACACAGATTTGGAAGGAAATCAAATCAGCTTTTGTTGAGAACAACAGAGGAAGTACTATAATTACAACCACTCGGAATTCAGAAGTAGCCAAGTACACCGGCGACGATGTTTATAATCTACAACCACTTTCATATATGTGATGACTCCCAAAGATTATTCGATATGAAAATATCTGGTGGCGAAGCTGAATGTCCTTATACTCAACAGGATGATGTATCTCGCAGTATTTTGAATAAATGTGGAGGTATACCATTAGCTATCATCACAATGGCTAGAGTTTTAAAGGATAAGCCGAGGGAAGAATGGGTTGAGGCGTGCAACTCTATTAGTTCTTGTAACGAGGATAACAAGCAACTAAAGCAGATACTGGCTCTTAGCTACTATGATCTACCTTCTCATCTGAGGACTTGCTTATTGTATCTATATGCATTTCCAGAAGATTATGTTATTGAAAAGGAATATTTGGTATGGATGTGGGTTGCTGAAGATTTTGTTCGAAAGGAGAAAGGAGGAGGTTTATTTGAGGTTGGAGAGGGTTACTTCAATGACCTTATAAATAGATGCATGATCCAGGCAGTAGTGGAAAGGTTTGACGAGGAAGACACCATAACGGGTTGTCGTGTTCATGATATGGTGCTTGATCTCCTCCGTTCCTTGTCAGATAAAGAAAACTTTGTCACTATATCATCAGATAATGATGAAGACACATTATTGCGAAGCAGTAGTGTCCGCCGGATAGCATACCAAAACAGTACAATAAAGCACATTCATCAGGTTAATCCTGACATGCCAAAAGTGAGGTCATTCATCGCCTCTGAATGCAGTATTGATAAGGGAGCCCTTTTTCCAAGATTTAAACTCTTACGTGTGCTACATTTAACAGGGAGCAGAGATTGCATCCGTGTTGAACATGTTGGGAAATTAGTTCATTTGAGGTACCTAAGTCTAAGATTCACTGGTATTCACGAGCTTCCCGAAGATATAGGAAATCTCAAGTTTCTGCAAGTACTGGACTTGACGGCAACTATGGTAAAAATACTGCCATCAAGCGTTGGCCGGCTCACGCGGTTGGCCTGCTTACATCTTAGCTGGCCGACAACGGTGCCAACCGGAATAATCAGGAACCTGACGTCTCTGGAGGATCTGAAAATACATCCTGATGCCGACGACAATTCCAAGAGGCAGCTTGTGAAGGATGTAGGCAACCTGCGTGAACTCAAGGTGCTCTGCATTCATATTAATGGAATGGATGAGAGCATGCAATCAGAGCTGCTGAAATCTCTAGGCGCTCTTGACAAGATCTGTGATTTAAGAGTTCGGACCTTTGGTAGTTCAGAATGGAGAGACAAA
>CM014277.1:8804948-8815546 GCA_004135705.1 Alloteropsis semialata | reverse complement strand
GTCATTCACATTACTTCAACTTTTTGCTCCATTGATACACCGTATTATATGTTGTTCATACAAACAGTACCCCATACAATACACCATGTGCTTCATGTCTGGGTCAATGAACGTTGTTCACTTCTTCCAAAAGTACGTCGTTCATCAGTGTATAGTACGCCATTCAGATTCTTGTACTGCCAGAGCAAACCCTACACGCCATTCATCAGCGTATAGTACGCCGTGTAGAAACAATGCAGGCTTGTCTAATTCAATCCACTTAAGCCCTTTCTTTGATTTCCTTTGCCAAATTCCATGTTTTGGATGCTTGTAGTATGACTAACTCTGGTTTTTGACTACTCTTGGGAACCCATCCTTGGGACCTAATATCCTATAAATGACACTTGACAAGCTCATTAGTTCCAATGATTATGTCATCGTTCAATCACCAAGCTCATTAGTTCCAATGATTATGTCATCGTTCAATCACCAAAATCACAATATAATGGCCTAGGGACCATTTTCCTTACAATCTCCCCCCTTTAGTTGATTGATGACAACATAATCAAAGCAAGCATAAAATTTGCAAGAACTGACAAAATTGAGCCACTTACACTTGCTTGGATGCTTACCACCTTTCACTTAGGATTGGAGGGCCATCTTCTTTACAGTCTCCCCATCAAATTTGCTTATTACTTCATGGGTATGGCCTCCCCCTAACTCCAACGTCTCCTTCATGACTCCTCCCCCTTCATGTATGCTCCCCCTTGCTCTTACTTCTCTCCCTATATCAAATGAGGTCCTGCAAATAATCCTTGCTTTGATTCCAACTTCTCCCCCTTTGGAATCAGATCACCTAAAAAGACCTATCAAAACATCATAGCTCAAAAGAGAGGATTAGTAGCCTAGGGAGTTAGTCAAAGACCACTTGGAAATGGATGCCAAATAAAGAGCACAAGTGATATATAACCACAAGAAAATGTATGAGCACTAAGCCTATGAACTTAGATATGAGAGATCATAAATTCGATAGGACTTGGCTCAATATGGATTAAGCACTATAAACAAACTTGTAGAGTTGTAAGAGCATACAGTGAGTGAAGCACATTCTCTAAGTATGATATCTCATGTAGGACAACACAGCACAAAGAGACTATAAAGAGTAAGCTAGAAAGCGTGTTTGTTTCCAAAATCACAAACCATAGGCTAAGCTCCCCGTAAAAGTGTGCATTTAGTGTTTGAATCACCAATATGTATGCGCATTGTTTTGAACAACAATTAGAAAGCTAACCCTATAGCTTGTGCTCATGGCAATTTAGATCATACCTTATGAAGCTTATGTACCATGATAGGAACCAAGTGTAGATATCATATACACACTTATAAAACCATATAAGTTGCTCATGGGTTAGAGTGCATGACACAAGCAACTTACCATAAGATAGCAACACTAGATATTGTAAAATATATCATATAAAAGCAAACAACAAGAAAGGTAGCACATGCAAATCTAGCAAGGTAAATAAGCATAGGATATGAATTACATTACCATTACCTCATTTACCTTAGTATGGGGGATTTGGGCATTGAATGTCCAAATATGCAAACTTGGCTTCCTGACATGATCTTCCTCTTCCTCTTCATCTTTTGAGCCAAGCCTCCAAATTCCCCTAAGCCAATCCTTGAGCTTCAAGTACCTTACGAAACCCAAACCTTTTGTGGCCCCTTTATGTTGGTGATAACTTCCTTAGGCACCCAAATGGGTCGGTTCCAACCCCACTCCTTCATCATGGGCTTCCCAACCATATTTGCAACAACCTTTCCATTAGCTTTCTTCTTAAGGACATAGGTGTTGGATTTTACCTTGTTCTTGCGATTAGGCTTGGTGTAGATGAGGGAGCTCTGGATGGTGAATTTCACCCTCTTCTTCTCATCTTTGGCCATTTTCTTGACTTGAGAACATTGGTAGGACTTGTGGCCTTCTTCATGGCACTTGAAATAAGTCACGGTTGCACCCATCTCAAGCTTGTTCACCATGTGATCACGGTTATCTTGAGAAGGTTGGACATTTCATTCAAGGTACTTGCCCTTCAACTTGGCCAACTCCTTCCTATGCCTCTCCACTTGTTACTTGAGCTCATCATTCTGTTGAGTAATGAGATCATCTAGAGTTTCTACAACAACATTCTCAATTCATTTCTTATTGCAAGAGTGCGAGCTAGATTCATCAATTAAATCAATGCAAGAAGTAGAAGCATCAACTTTGGAGATAGAAGTAGCACAAGGAATAGCTTGCCCTATATCCAAAAGAAGTCCTTAGGTTTGTTCAGGTTCTAAATTTTAGATTTGAGTTCTTCATGCTCCTTGCTAAGCAATTAGAATTTGCACAACTCGAGGTGGATTTGTGCGTGTCCGGACAACCTGTCTAGTCTGCATCAGAGTACACAATAAGCTCATGCTGTGAGGACAGCCGAAGAACCAATCCCATGTGAAGGGTGCCTATGGTGTAGAGAAGAATCTGCTTGAGAGAAGCGAGATGGGGCTCTCGAGGATCATGCATATGAAGGCAGACCTGCTGAAAAGTGTAGGCAATGCCAGGCCGAGTGAAGGTCAAATACTGGAGAGCACCTGCAAGACTCCGAAAATCAGAAGCGTCCTGAACTGGAGGACCATCAGCAGAGAGCTTGGGATTGGTGTCAACTCGTGTGGAGCAAGGCTTGCACTCAGCCATACGAGCACGGTCCAGGATATCCAAACATATACTGACGCTGTGAAAGAAAGAGCCCACTGCCAAGGTGCTGAACATGCATCCCCAGAAAATGATGAAGTTCACCTATGTCCTTCATGGAGAACTCCTGCTGGAGAGCCTAAATAGTGCACTGAAGAAGAGATAGAGATGATGTTGTGAGAACGATATCATTGACGTATAACAGCAAGTAAAAAAGATCAGTGCCGCGGTGATAGACGAACAACGAAGTATCTTGCTTGGCCTCCACAAATCCAATAGACAGAAGATAGGTGGTAAAATGGATGTACCAAGCCTGGGGCTCTTGCTTGAGCCCGTAGAGAGTGCGGTTCAGCCGACAGACATAGTTAGGATGAGCAGGATCCTCAAAACTGGAGGGATGGGCGCAGTAGACTGTTTTAGACAGGGTGCCATGAAAAAAACGTTCCTCACACCCAGCTGACAAATGGACCAACCCCGAGAGAGCGCCAGAGAAAGAACAGTGTGCACGGTGGCAAGCTTCACAATAGGACTGAAAGTCTCACCAAAATCCACACCAGGGTGCTGAGTGAAGCTACGAAGAACCCACCGGGCCTTGTACCATTCCAAAGACCCATCAGACAGGAACTTGTGATTGTAAAAATCCACTTGCAAGAGACAATGTTGACTCATGGGGAGTGAGAAACAAGATCCCAAGTGTGATTCTTCAGAAAAGCAGTATGTTCCTTCTCCATGGCAGCCCACCAATTTGGGTCGGCGAGGGCGCTACCGAAGGTCTTCCAGATGGGCGACAGAGTGGCTGCATGGAACAGGGAAGGGATCCAAAACCCGTCCTCGGTGAAAAGCACGAGGACAACGTGAGTAGTGATACTGCAGAGGCGCCGACAGAGAGCGAGCGGCCAGTTGGGGATTAACCGGGCGACCAGGGCTGGCCGAGGCAACCAGCCTTGGGTTGGCCGAGGGCTGGCCGGGTACGGCTGGGAGACGGCCGGGCTGGCCGCATTTTTCTTGAGTCGGCCAGAGCTATAGCCAGGGGTGGCCACGACCTGCAGGGGGAAGCCAAAGACGCCCGAGGACCGGCTGGGGACGCCAGGTGTAACATCCCTAGTTTGTATTTTGGTGAATTTTAAAATTTTTCGTGCAACTTGTATGATAACCCTAAAGTGAAACATATCCCTCTCTGAAAATTTCTAATAATTAAATTATGTGCATTGCATTAGGGAATTTATTATGCTAGAGTGATTTGGCTTTCTTGGTTTTATGTGTATGCTTGAGTGGAAATCGAATTTGAACTCAAACCGTTCAAATTCGAATTCAAAATCTAACTATACTAATCCTAAAACCTATACTAACTCTAACAGGCCTAATCCTCAACTCGGCCCAATTCCCTAACCCTTTAGCCCGGCCCGTTTCCATCTCTCGGCCCGACCCAGCCGCACCGGCCTTTCTCTTCCTTTCTTCCCCGCGCGCAGCCCACCTCACCGCGTCGGCCCAACTCGCGCGACGGCCCAGCTCGCGCGCGCCAGCAAGCCCAGCTCGCTCCACCGCACCGTTCTCCCTCGCCTCACTGACACGCGGGCCCCACGGCGCCACAGTGTCTTCTTCCCCACCCGCGCGACGCCGCCGCGCTGCCTCGCTCTCTTTCCCGCCCGCGCGCGCCAGCTCCGCACCAGGCCCGCCGCGAATCGCGCGAGCCCGCAACCGCCTTGGCCCCACCACGTGCTCCTGCCCCCTCCCTAGTTTCCTTGGCCGCCAAGAAGCCCCGGCCGAAGCCCGCCTATAAAACCCCCCTCTCCCCCTCGGCTCCGGCCAATCCCCCAAATCCCCGGGCGGAGCCCTGCCCAAATCAATCCAACCCCAACCCGAGGAAGAGAAGAAGGTGGAGGAGGAAGGGAAGCCGTTCGGGAGGTGAAGCCGCTCGTGGAGGAAATCCGGCCCGAGAACAGCCCAATCCACCGGCCTTTTCTTTTTCCAAACTGACAACCCGGTCCCACTTGTCATCCCCTCTATGTCACTGACAGCCTGACCCCACATGTCAGCCCTCTGACCCACTGACCAGTGGACCCCACAGTTGACCGTTGACCGTTGACCGGTCAACGCTGACGTCAGCAGTGGCCGACCCCACTGATGACGTCATGCTGACGTCAGCATGCCACGTGGCGCGCTCTGGAGCTGACACGTGTCGCTCCCTGGTGCTGCCACGTGTCACTGTCTTTTTCTTTTTCTTTTTCAGAATTTCAGGAATAGGTTTATCTAAGAAAATTCATAATAAATTAATCCTAGCTCAGAAAATTATGAAACCAGTTCCTATAAATTTCTAAAATCATGCTCTACGCGTTAGAACAGGAGTTGAGTGCTTTTGGGCTCTTTTTGCTTCTTCTTTGGAGTTTATTTGAATATAGGTCCGATGTATTTCTTTTCTCGTGAATAGGACCAGCTGAGGAAATGCAAGGAGGAGACGGCTTCTACCACTACCCAGAAGAACCAGTTGTCGAGGACTTCTACCAAGAGCAAGGTTCACGCCCATCCGCTTTTGAATCCTATTTAGGCATTGCAACTAGTATGCTAGCGCTTTACTTTATCGCATGATGATGATTCTGTCCTATTGCATAGCCTTGTTTAATTACCGTATTCCTTGATAAACCTGCTTTACTTTGATGCGATGCTTGCATGTGTTATGGGATGGTTGTGATAGGATTCTTGGCGTGTGTGGGGCAAAACCCGGGAAAGGAGTAAGGGGTTTTGGGAACTTTGCGGGGGTGAGCAGATTAACTCGATCTTCGTATCGAGGGCTGGGGTGTGTACTTGGGCACATCCTACGGAGTACCTGTGGCGGGTACATGTTCTTTGTGTTACTTAAGGAGTTTGGCGGCAATACCTGTAATGGGTGCGCGATGCGGACCACTGGAGGTGGATACGCAATTTGACGGTGACGCTCACCCCGGCACCAAAAACCGAGTTGGTTATGACTTTCCTCAGGACTTTCCGTGCTCACCACTTACATCTACTGGGGGTGTTCCAGCCAGCCTAGTTAAGTGCGGTACCCGGACTGTAAGGAGTTAGCGGAAGTGTATGGGGGAACTGGCGGTAGCCTTTTGTCCCCCGAAGGAGGCTCATACCCCGGGACTTGGCCACCGCGGGGGAGGCCATCACAGTTCTCGGACACTGAGTTGCGTCTTCGGTGTATCCTAAGCCGGGAAAAGCAGGAGGGTACCGTTCACTGGCTAGGGTCTGTGCTGTGGGTTGTGTCTCAAGTTGGCGACGGCCGGCTTAGCAGCCCGAGTGGTTCCAGGAGTACAAACTCTGCAGAGTATAATCTATATATATAGCCGCCGTCCGCGGACAAGGGACGATTCCTGTGTGAAACTGTTATTTCCGCCATTGTTTTAGGGATTTCTACCTCCCCTCTAGAGTAGGGCCTGCCTCGGGCAGTTGAGATGCGAAGGGTGGGAGCTTTCGCATCGCCTAGAGAGTGAAAAGTGGAAGATGCTTGGTGACGGGTACCTGATGTGCCAGGAGTGCTCGTAGGTGTTGTGAGGATGGTTTTGGGTTGAAGTGCTGCTTGCATAGGATTAACCTTAAGCCTATCCTTGATATTTCTTATACTAGAATTAGGCCACTTAAAGCTTGCATTACGGATGGTGACGTGAAACTGTTCCAATCCTTGGGAACAGCTTATGATGAAACAGGTTATGAAAGCGAGTATGATAACAATGCTGATGGATGGTACAATTGAGGTTGCTGCTATGCTCAAGCTGAAGAGCCTGTGGGGATGACCGCCAAGACAGAAGACTAGCTACCGCTTCGCTTAGTATTTCATTTTGTCGCATTTAGCCCAAGGGGCTTGTAATAAACGTACTTCCAGAGTTATCCACTATTGTAAGACTTCTATGTATTGTTTAAATGCTTAATTCGAAGTATGGATGTGATATTCCGCTGAAATGAGTTCTGTACGTGTTAGCTGTTGATTCTGGGACTAACACTTTGGTACAGGGATTCGGATTCTTAGAAATAAGAATCCGGGTCGTTTCAGTTGGTATCGGAGCCATGCTTGACCGCAGTACGCAACCTTAAGACTGGACGACTAGATTATTGGATTCTAAACGATTCTATTACTATATTACCTCGTTATGTTGAAAAACTTCTCCCTTTTTGCAAAATTTCACCTCACCTTCGCTGACCTCTTCTCGTAACCATGCAGGATGGCAGCGTATAAGGAGATTGCTACCCCGGTTGAGATCACCGAGCTAGAGTTTGGGAGGTACCGCCAGGGAATCATTGAGTGGCTGGAAAGGATCATCGGGTCAGTGGACATTCCCAAGGAGAAGCTCCATTACACCGCCACAAAGATGACTCAAGGACCTCATGAATTCTACACAGCTGCAGTCACCTTGACACCTTCCCCAGAGATTGGAATCGGAGGGTTGACCACGGAAGGACTAGGAGTCACCCTTTGCACCGCAATTCAAATGGCCGCAAGAAGGATGTTGCAAAGGTTTCTGACTGACCACTGGGAAATGGGATTCAACGACACCGTCTTCAGTCTCTTCCCTCGTACACTAGATGGTGCCGAGAACTATGCCCAGATTGTTGAAGACATGGAACAAGAACCATTCACAATGGTTGGGGATCAAGCTCAGAAAACAGGACGCTACCTCTTACACTTGGACCAGTACCTCACCAGGATTGAGCGAGAGGCAAGAGTAACAATCAGTGACATGATCAACTTCCTGAACGCCAACCGATCCTTCGAGATAGAGTATCAAAAAATCAGAAGGGAGATGAGGTTCGAGCAACAAAGGAATCGTGAACTGCAAGGCACTGTCAATAGGCTGACCTAGAACAACGAGTATGACTCGAAGCAGAAAGTGAAGAACGAAGAAGAGCTTGAAAGGCTAAAGAAAGAGAACGAATACCTAAAGACCCAGTTGAACTTCCAGACTCTACGAGTCAAGAACTTGGAAAGAGGCAAGCAGTTGGCCCAGAGTGAACTAGCAAAAGCCAAAGAGAAGATTGAGGGCTTAGAAGGACTGATGGTAGTAAAAGATCACCTCAAGGGAGTTGCGGAAAAGAAGTATGAAGAGCTGCTCCAAGAGAACAAGGACAACATTGCAAACATAGCTCACCTCACCAGGGCTGGAATTTACCTCAAGGACAAGGCTGAAAGAGCAATGCTGGGTTGGATGGAGTCCGACGAAGCAAGGGTGGAGGAACTCAAGGAAATCAGAGGGAAAGCACCTTTCCGTCTCAGGGAGGAAGACTACAAGTTACCGCCCACTCTACTACCTTTTCCACTCTGCAAGCACGAGAAACTACCACAGGCTACGGAGACCAGTGCTGTGAAGGAAGCGCACAAGTTGCTGAAACCACTGCTAGAAGCTGATGAAGACTTGAAGAGAGGCCTGATCTCGTACAAGAAGTCCAAGACCAAGGAGTTTTTCTAGAGTTAGAGTAATAAGATTAGAATAATGTAGTAGGTTGGAGTAACTTATGTACCCATGAGTTGTTTTTATGAGTTGTACCCCCATGATGTATCCATGAGTAGTAGTAATGAGTCTACCTTGTACTGTGTGAAGTGGAGTCCACTCGCACAAAGTCATGCCGCGTTATGTGTCTCGATGTTAACCTTATCCTAAAGGCATTAGGAGTATGCCTTAGGAAGGTATTATGTAATGAAATGAATGAATGCTGCTTTTTATGGTGTTAATTGCTTTTTCATGGCTTTTCATCTTGAGTGTATATTTCTTATATTTTATATACCTTGTTTGTACTTACTCCACTTGTAAGATAGATTGAGTTATCCTAACCTTAGTAACCCATGTCTATGTCGTGCAGAACCATGACAACCCGCCGAGTTGAGCGCATGCTAGCAAATCGTGCCGCTGCTGAGGCCGCCAGGGCAGAGGCAGCCAATGCCAACTCAGGACGTCAGCTTGGCCGAGGCCGAGGCCGCCCAGTCATTGAACCAGCTGCGCCAGTTGATCCACCAGCTCCAGAAGTGCTGCCTAACGCAGTCCCAGAGCCGCAACGTCAGGAGAATGCACCACCGCCACCACCCATTAACAACCTCGTTGATGTGATGGCTACCCAGACACAGCTCCTACAGCGTATGGCAGAAACCATGGCGAACTTTGGGAATCAACGTGGGAACAATCAACGCCAAGACCCCCAAGCAGAAGATCTGTCCAGGAAGATCGAGAGGTTCATCAGGCTGAAGGCACCTACCTTTGACTTCTCCAATGATCCGATTGATGCACTAGATTGGCTGAGGACCATTGAGTCGAAGCTGGACTTGACTAACTGCACAGATGAAGAGTGTGTGGCTATAGCAGCACACCAGTTGGAGGGATCAGCAAAGGCTTGGTGGGACAGCTACTGTGAGACTCATCCAGCGCCAGATACCATCACTTGGGAAGAATTCACTACAGCTTTCCGCGAGCATCATGTACCTCGCGAGCTGATGGTGAGGAAGGCCCATGAGTTCCGCACCATGACGCAAGGGACTATGAGGATGGAAGAGTATGAAAGACACTTCACGAAGATGCTGAGGTATGTCAAAGATGAAGTGCGCACCGAGGAGTCCAAGATGTTCTGGTTTCACCGTGGATTGCACTACGGAATCAGGCAACTCGTGTCAGCTACCAAGAAGTCGTATCGCCACCTGGTGAACCGTGCCATGGAGATTGAGAAAGAGAGGCTTGGCCATGAAGGTCGCATGAAGGACAGGAAGAGAAAGTTTGAGCACCCATCACGTGACAGGCACCAGAATCAGCAGGGAAGGAACTTCCAACCCCGCCCAGGAGGTTCGTTCCAATCAAGAGGAGGTTTTCAGCAGAGGAATCAGTTCCGACCCGGTCAGGGGCAGATGACACGCAGCTTTGGAGGTGGAAACAACAGCTTTCAGAACAATGGGAACCGCAGCTATGGGAATCAGGCACCCACGGGAAGCAGTTGGAAGCCTAACAACACCGCTCCAAAGGAAGGGAATGCTGGCAGTCTTACGTCCTTTGCTTGTTTCGCTTGTGGCAAGCCGGGACATCGAGCTGCTTTTTGCCCAGAGAAGAGGAACAACCAAGGCACAGCTGGAAACAGAGGACCACAAGGCAAGACCCCTCAGAACAGCGCACAGGGACTGAACCATATGACGACAGAGGAAGCTCAGGATGCACCTGACGTGATGATGGGTGAGTATCCCGTGAATGATACTAAAGCTTTAATCTTGTTTGATACTGGGGCAACAGGTTCATTCATATCTTCTAAATATGTTATACTAAACTCCCTCACACCGGAACCTCGTCCATACCCTGTTACTATATCCTCCCCACTAGGGGAACTTAGATGCGAATATATGTGCAAAGAGGTAAGGTTGATATTAGGAGGACTTGAGTTCCTAGCAGACTTGACTGTGATTAAGTCACGAGGCATTGACATAATCCTTGGAATGGATTGGATGACCAAGCACAAAGGCAGCATAGCATGCTCACCAAGAAAGTGACACTAGAACACCCAAGTGGGCAGATTGTGACCGTAGAACCTCTGAAGTCAAGTATAGTATCTCAAGTGTATTCCATGAAGGACAAGACAGTGGCAGATGTACCAGTTGTCCGAGAATTTCCAGATGTATTTTCAGAAGAACTGCCAGGTCTACCCCCAGATAGAGAGGTTGAATTCATCATAGATCTGATGCCAGGAACTGCACCAATTGCTAAGAGGCCATACAGAATGTCAGCAGATGAGCTAGATGAGCTGAAGAAACAGTTAAAGGAGATGCTGGACAAAGGAGTTATCAGACCAAGTGCTTCACCATGGGCATCCCCAGTACTCTTTGTGAAGAAGAAAGACGATACACTGAGAATGTGCATTGATTACCGCTCTCTTAATGCAGTAACCATCA
>CM014277.1:8784000-8804053 GCA_004135705.1 Alloteropsis semialata | reverse complement strand
GGAGATACACTATCACCCCGGCAAGGCTAATGTCGTAGCTGATGCATTGAGTCGAAAGAGTTATTGCAACAATCTCATGGTGAAAGAAAGTCAGCCAGAACTGTACAAGGAAAATGGAAAAGTTGAGCCTAGAAATTGTCACCACCAGCCAGCTGAATGAGATGAGAGTGCAATATGATCTGGAAGACCGGATTCGTGAAGCTCAAAAAGATAGTGAGGAAATAAAGGAAATAATAGAGTCAATGCGGGATGGGCACCTCCCGACCTTCAGAATTGATGATAAGGGGACAGTATGGAAGAAAGACAGAATTTGTGTACCCGAGAAGGAAGGGTTACGACAGGTTATTCTTCGTGAAGCTCATGATTCCAGGTATTCTATACATCCAGGATGCACGAAGATGTATCAAGACTTGAAACAACGATTCTGGTGGAAAGACATGAAAGTTGATATTGCTGGGTACGTAGCCAACTATGACACTTGCCAAAGGATCAAGGCCGAACATCAGAGGCCAGCAGGACTACTGAAACCACTTGATATACCTGTCTGGAAATGGGATGATATCAGCATGGACTTCATAGTAGGCTTACCTCGAACTCAGAAAGGGAATGATTCAATCTGGGTGATAGTGGACAGATTGACGAAGGTAGCTCATTTTATACCCGTAAAGTCTGGATACCAAGTTGACAAGCTAGCAGAGTTGTACATAGATCACATTGTCAGATTGCATGGGGCACCCCGAAGCATTGTATCTGACAGAGGCTCACAATTCACAGCTAAGTTTTGGAAGCACTTACATGAGACCATGGGGACAAGCTTAGAGTACAGCTCCGCCTTTCATCCACAAACTGATGGACAGACAGGAAGAGTTAATCAGATTTTGGAGGATCTGCTCAGGGCATGTGTGCTGAATTACAAGAAAGATTGGGAGAAGAGTTTGTCTTATGCTGAGTTCTCATACAACAACAGCTATCAAGCAAGTTTGAAAATGTCACCATTTGAGGCACTCTATGGTCGCAAATGTCGCACCCCACTGTTATGGTCAGAAGTAGGAGAAAGAACTTTCTTTGGACCTGACGACATCAAGGAAGCAGAAGAACATGTAGAGAAAGTCAAAGAGAACCTTAAGGCTGCTCAAAGCCGTCAGAAGAGTTATGCAGATAAAAGAAGGAGAGACTTAAGCTTTGAAGTTGGAGATTTTGTCTATCTCAAGGTATCACCCCTACGAGGCACCAAGAGGTTTCACGTAAAAGGGAAACTAGCACCAAGGTATGTGGGCCCGTATGAGATTATTCAGAAGGTTGGAAACTTAGCTTATGAGTTGAAGCTACCCCCGGATCTTGCGGGAGTACACCCCGTATTTCACGTTTCGCAATTGAAGAAGTGTTTACGGGTTCCTGAAGAACAAGTGCCGATGGAAGCAATGGATCTCCAGGATACGCTAGAATACATGGAGTACCCGACAAAGATCCTAGACACCGCAGTTAAGGAAACCAGAAGGACCTCAATTCCATATTGCAAGGTTCAGTGGAGCAACCATTCAGAAAGAGAAGCCACTTGGGAGAAGGAAGCTGGTCTGCGTGAGAAGTACCCGCATCTCTTTGAAACCTAGGTAAGCCTTAATCTCGAGGACGAGATTCCTGTGAGGGGGGCAGTCTGTAACATCCCTAGGTATTTTGGTGAATTTTAAATTTTTTTGTGCAACTTGTATGATAACCCTAAAGTGAAACATATCCCTCTCTGAAAATTTCTAATAATTAAATTATGTGCATTGCATTAGGGAATTTATTATGCTAGAGTGATTTGGCTTTCTTGGTTTTATGTGTATGCTTGAGTGGAAATCGAATTTGAACTCAAACCGTTCAAATTCGAATTCAAAATCTAACTATACTAATCCTAAAACCTATACTAACTCTAACAGGCCTAATCCTCAACTCGGCCCAACTCCCTAACCCTTTAGCCCGGCCCGTTTCCATCTCTCGGCCCGACCCAGCCGCACCGGCCTTTCTCTTCCTTTCTTCCCCGCGCGCAGCCCACCTCACCGCGTCGGCCCAACTCGCGCGACGGCCCAGCTCGCGCGCGCCAGCAAGCCCAGCTCGCTCCACGCACCGTTCTCCCTCGCCTCGCTGACACGCGGGCCCCATGGCGCCTGTCTTCTTCCCCGTTCGCCCGCGCGACGCCGCCGCGCTGCCTCGCTCTCTTTCCCGCCCGCGCGCGCCAGCTCCGCACCAGGCCCGCCGCGAATCGCGCGAGCCCGCAACCGCCTTGGCCCCACCACGTGCTCCTGCCCCCTCCCTGGTTTCCTTGGCCGCCAAGAAGCCCCGGCCGAAGCCCGCCTACAAAAACCCCCTCTCCCCCTCGGCTCCGGCCATTCCCCCAAATTCCCAGGGCGGAGCCCTGCCCAAATCAATCCAACCCCAACCCGAGGAAGAGAAGAAGGTGGAGGAGAAGGGGAGCCGTTCGGGAGGAGAAGCCGCTCGTGGAGGAGGCCGTCCGCGGGAGCCGCACGTCGCCGTCCGACGCCGCCGCGCCTTGGAAGGAGGAGGAGCCGCCGAGAAGAACCGCAAGCCGCACCGCGAGCCGCACACCATCTTCCCCACGACGACCACGCCCTTCATCCTACGCCCGTAAGTTCCCCACTCTCTTCTCCCCGTCACACGCCATGCCCTGGTCCGCGCCGCCGCGCACGACATCCGTTCCGCTCCGTGTGATGTGTGACCTCCGAGACGCTCCTGTGAACCACATGCTTGACCGGCCTTCGAGCCGCCACCAAACCTTGTGCAGGAACCCAAAGCCGAACCCTCTTTCCTTCTCTCCTTGCTCCGGCTGCTCGCCACCGTGTGCTCGCCGTGTGCACGTCGCTCGTCGACGTTCGCTCGGCTCACGCCCCAAAATCCCCTCCAAACTTTCCCCAAACCCCCTTGCTCGCCCCCAAGGACCGCGTGCACCACGGACAGGAGGTCCGGACCGCGTGCACGAAGGATCCTGACGCCCCGTGTGCTCGCCGCCGTCGAACGCGCGCGCGCGTCCGCGCTCTGGTGCACGCCACGACGAGGCCGCACACCCGACCACACACGCGACAAGCCGCAGAAACCACACCGGATCCCGCCCTGCTCTCGAGTCACTGACCAGTGGGCCCGGGGCGCCCGAGTCGCTGACTCGTGGGCCCTCCTCGTCAGTCGTCCTGGCCTCTCCTTCCTCACCCCGCCGGAAGCAGACCGGCCTTGGGCCGTAGTAGTCGCGGCCCATGAACCATTCGCCCAGCAGAACAAGTCCGGAAAGCCCCCTCTAACTTTTGAAGCCCGTAGGAAATCCGGCCCGAGAACAGCCCAATCCATCGGCCTTTTCTTTTTCCAAACTGACAACCCGGTCCCACTTGTCATCCCCTCTATGTCACTGACAGCCTGACCCCACATGTCAGCCCTCTGACCCACTGACCAGTGGACCCCACAGTTGACCATTGACCGTTGACCGTTGACCGGTCAACGCTGACGTCATCATGACGTCAGCAGTGGCCGACCCCACTGATGACGTCATGCTGACGTCAGCATGCCACGTGGCGCGCTCTGGAGCTGACACGTGTCGCTCCCTGGTGCTGCCACGTGTCACTGTCTTTTTCTTTTTCTTTTTCAGAATTTCAGGAATAGGTTTATCTAAGAAAATTCATAATAAATTCATCCTAGCTCAGAAAATTATGAAACTAGTTCCTATAAATTTCTAAAATCATGCTCTACGCGTTAGAACAGGAGTTGAGTGCTTTTGGGCTCTTTTTGCTTCTTCTTTGGAGTTTATTTGAATATAGGTCCGATGTATTTCTTTTCTCGTGAATAGGACCAGCTGAGGAAACGCAAGGAGGAGACGGCTTCTACCACTACCCGGAAGAACCAGTTGTCGAGGACTTCTACCAAGAGCAAGGTTCACGCCCATCCGCTTTTGAATCCTATTTAGGCATTGCAACTAGTATGCTAGCGCTTTACTTTATCGCATGATGATGATTCTGTCCTATTGCATAGCCTTGTTTAATTACCGTATTCCTTGATAAACCTGCTTTACTTTGATGCGATGCTTGCATGTGTTATGGGATGGTTGTGCTAGGATTCTTGGCGTGTGTGGGGCAAAAACCCGGGAAAGGAGTAAGGGGTTTTGGGAACTTTGCGGGGGTGAGCAGATTAACTCGATCTTCGTATCGAGGGCTGGGGTGTGTACTTGGGCACATCCTACGGAGTACCTGTGGTGGGTACATGTTGTTTGTGTTACTTAAGGAGTTTGGCGGCAATACCTGTAATGGGTGCGCGATGCGGACCACTGGAGGTGGATACGCAATTTGACGGTGACGCTCACCCCGGCACCAAAAACCGAGTTGGTTATGACTTTCCTCAGGACTTTCCGTGCTCACCACTTACATCTACTGGGGGGTGTTCCAGCCAGCCTAGTTAAGTGCGGTACCCGGACTGTAAGGAGTTAGCGGAAGTGTATGGGGGAACTGGCGGTAGCCTTTTGTCCCCCGAAGGAGGCTCATACCCCGGGACTTGGCCACCGCGGGGGAGGCCATCACAGTTCTCGGACACTGAGTTGCGTCTTCGGTGTATCCTAAGCCGGGAAAAGCAGGAGGGTACCGTTCACTGGCTAGGGTCTGTGCTGTGGGTTGTGTTTCAAGTTGGCGACGGCCGGCTTTGCAGCCCGAGTGGTTCCAGGAGTACAAACTCTGCAGAGTATAATCTATATATATAGCCGCCGTCCGCGGACAAGGGACGATTCCTGTGTGAAACTGTTATTTCCGCCATTGTTTTAGGGATTTCTACCTTCCCTCTAGAGTAGGGCCTGCCTCGGGCAGTTGAGATGCGAAGGGTGGGAGCTTTCGCATCGCCTAGAGAGTGAAGAGTGGAAGATGCTTGGTGACGGGTACCTGGTGTGCCAGGAGTGCTCGTAGGTGTTGTGAGGATGGTTTTGGGTTGAAGTGCTGCTTGCATAGGATTAACCTTAAGCCTATCTTTGATATTTCTTATACTAGAATTAGGCCACTTAAAGCTTGCATTACGGATGGTGACGTGAAACTGTTCCAATCCTTGGGAACAGCTTATGATGAAACAGGTTATGAAAGCGAGTATGATAACAATGCTGATGGATGGTACAATTGAGGTTGCTGCTATGCTCAAGCTGAAGAGCCTGTGGGGATAACCGCCAAGACAGAAGAATAGCTACCGCTTCGCTTAGTATTTCATTTTGTCGCATTTAGCCCAAGGGGCTTGTAATAAACGTACTTCCAGAGTTATCCACTATTATAAGACTTCTATGTATTGTTTAAATGCTTAATTCGAAGTATGGATGTGATATTCCGCTGAAATGAGTTCTGTACGTGTTAGCTGTTGATTCTGGGACTAACACTTTGGTACAGGGATTCGGATTCTTAGAAATAAGAATCCGGGTCGTTTCACCAGGGGGGCGGCCAAGGGCACCAGGCGACCGGCCAGAGAAGGCTACGTTGGGGCCACGTGTGGCAACGGGCCAGCCGCCCATGGCAGGGGACAAGACACGTCAGGCGCAGGCACAGAAGCGCAAGAGGGAGGTGCGACGGCCTCACGTGGCTGTGCGGGAGTACCACTAGAGGGAACTGTAGGGAGTAACATCGGTGATGTTCCAATGGGTACAGGCACCGGGTTAGCAATGTCATCCAGAAACTCAAGTTCTAAAGCCAATGTGGGAGGAGTCTGCTCAGCAAAGGGAAAGGTGGACTCGTCAAAGATGACATGTCGCGAGATGATCACCCAGTTAGTATTGAGGTCAAGACAGCGGTATCCCTTATGGTGAGTAGAATATCCAAGGAAGACACCAAGGGCAGAACGTGGGGAGAGTTTGTGGAGGGCAGTAGCGGAAAGGTTGGGATAACACTTACACCTGAAAACACGGAGGTGTGCATACGAAGGCACGACGCCATGAAGGGCGAAGTGAGGTGTAGCAAATAGTACAGTTTTCATAGGTAAAATGTTGATGAGGTAGGTGGCAGTGGAGAGGGCTTTGACCTAGTAGGAGGACGACATGCTGGTCTGAAATAGTAGGGAGCGAATAATGCATTTAGTTATCGAAATTGCGGCCATTATCACACTAAACCGCCTTAATGGTGGTGCCAAACTGTGTAGTCACTTGGGCAAAGAAGTTAGCAAGAGTTGTAAATGTGTCAGACTTAAGTCGCAAGGGGATAGTCCACAAATGGTGTGATTAATCGCCGAGAATGACCAAATAATAATTGTAACAAGAGACGCTAACAACAGGAGAGGTCCACAAGTCACAATGTACAAGATCAAAATTATGAGATGCACGAGAGGTGGACGTATGAAACGACAATCGAACATGGCGATCAAGTTGACATGCATGACAAAGAGTGTTGCTAATATCTTTATTACATGATGGAATCGATGATGCAAGCTTGGATTGGGCCTCATGACCAAGATGACCCAAACTGCGATGCCAAAGCGAAGCAGAGTGACCGGCAACGAGGGCTGCAGTAGCTGGAAGATGGAGTGGATAGAGGGGTCCGGAGCTAATGCACCTGGTGAGACTTCTCCTGGACTAAAGATCCTTCACAGAACAACCAGCAGGGTCAAACTCAATTGAGCAATTATTGTCAGAACTGAACTGGCGCACAGAAATAAGATTCTTAATAAGGTTTGAGGTTTGGTGAAACAAGAACGTTATTAAGAGAAAGAGAATCAGGTAGATGTGTAATGCCAGTAGCAGTAACGGGAAGAAGGGACCCATTACCGACAATAATGGATGAGTGAGAGAGATACCGCAAAGTAGAAGAATGTGAAAGATTACCAGGATCTCAGGTAATGTGGGAGGTGGCACCTGAGTCAAAATACCAGTCGGTATTCTGAGGAGGATTCAACGTCATGGTGCTGAAGGTGGAGGCGAGCGGCTGCTGATCCTAGGAGGGCTGGCGGTGGTGCTGTAGAGGCTGGGCCCTGCTAGTCTAGTCCAGGGCAGCACGGCCTGCTGTGCTTGCAGTGCATGTCCCTGCACCTGTGCCTGCATGAGCTGGGCCTGTAGAGTATGAGCTTGGTATGTCTACAAGGCCTGGTGGTGCGCCTGCTAGGCCACCAGAGCTTGGGACGCCGGATGGGGAGGAAGGGGCGCAAGGGGCGGTCGCTGGCCTGGCCACATGTGGATCGAACCGGTCCATGGGTTGTGCTAGGAATGCCAGGACGGGGGTGGCTTTCCAGCCCCTTTACTGCTGCCTGCAGGAGGGGCACTGCTGTGCTGGGAGCCACAGCCGCCAGTGCTGGTCCGGCCGCTGGTGCTGCCAATGCAACGCTGCCCGCGGCGGCCCTTGGTCTTGGCGGTCTTGGAGGTGGCACCCCCGGAGCCGTGGCTGCCACTAGGACAGCTTGCCAGGCGGCTGGCCACTAGAAGCCGCCGAGCCTGCTTTCTTGGTGGCATAGGAGACGAGGGCGGTCGCAGGGGCTATGGAGCGATGTGCCATGTTGAGTTCCTCCATGAGGAGCTCGACCTGGACATCGACAAAGTTTGGGAAGGGGCGGCCACGGCAAAGATGAGTCCCGATGTCAGTGAAGCGCTTGTTCATGTTGCGGATGACATTGAAGACGAGGATGCGGTTGGAGACGGGTTCGGCCAAGTTGCCAAGGTCGGCTGCCATCTTCTTGAAGCGGTGGTAGTAGTCGGTGATAGACGAAGTTGCGGAACTTGGCGTCAAGGTAGAGGGCACGAGTCTCCCAGTTCCAAAAAATTGGGTTTCAATGGCCAACCAGGAGGCACGCAAGGTGGCACCGGGCTCGATCACTAATTCGGCGAGGTCAGTGGAGACGGTGCCATAGAGCCAAGACTGAACCACGCAGTCCATGCGAGTCCAGTCTGAGAACTTCGGGGCGGGGGCGTTGCTCAGAACTTGATCCTGGAGAGATAGTACTTTCCAACGGTGAGAAGTAACTGATCTCGCCAGCAAGTGTGGTTACCAGAGGAGACGTCGAGGATGATGGGGACGAGGCTCTGGATGTTCTGAACGACGACCGCCTGGGCATGGAGATCGGCGGCGGCTTCATGGAACATCACGGCGTCAGGGATGCCGTGATTGGAGAGGTGTGACCTACTGTCACCATCGGCAAATGCATCATCGTCGGTCGCCTTGTCATCATTGACGGGAGCGGCGGCAGCCTTGCGCTCATGCATGGCATGTGCCATGGCATCACGTGCGCGGGCAGCAGTGGCGTCCCGCTTGTTGGCCGCTTCAGTGTCCTCCTTCTCAGCCTGGATGGCGCGCTCTAGAGCTGCGACGCGGGCATCAGCCCACTCCTTTCTGAGCAGCAGCACAGGAGCACGTGGCCTCATCGGGGAGCACGAGATCGTGATCTTGGGCAGAAGTAGTAGCGGCTTTAGGCGAGATGGGGGGAGTCCCGACCATGGGCACAGCCAGGGGGCGCGCTGTTCCGCGGAGAGAAACACTCCCTAAAGGAGTTGTTCCGTTAGCTGGATTTTACTAAAGCGCGGGCGTGCCAGTATGCTATGTATACAAAATAAATAATGAACACAATATAATTCATGGAACACAAGTGTTTATTAATTCCTTAGAGAATTACAAAGTACATGTTCCCACTGGGATTTACATTGCATTGCACCTAACATCTGACTAAGCACGCGAATGTGTACTTCTTGGTTCCCGTAATCTCGTAGGGCTGCCGGTTAATTACAAAGCTGCGTTGATGGTCGTGTCTCCAGGTCTTGAATAAAGCAATCTCCAAATATGCATGAATGCAATATGAAATAATAACAAACACATACCAAAGCCTCATCGGTCATTTAGCATATGAACTACCCGCGTCGGTCACGGGGTCGGAGTGAAGTCGGTGATGATGTTCAGCCTCGTCGGTCACGACAGTACTTCCGGCCTCGTCGGTCACGGAGAAATACAATAACAGTGCCCTCCTAGCCTCGTCGGTCACACTACTACAAAAACCAGCATCCCCAGCACCCCCTTCACCAGCGGTTCTGGCCGAACCGCTGGTGAAGGCCCATCACCAGCGGTTTGTAAGCACCGGGCCCCACTAGCCGTTGGAACCGCTGGTGAAGGGTACCCTTCACCAGCGGTTCGTATTACGAACCGCTGGTGAAGGTCCCGACCACCTTCACCAGCGGTTTGTAATACGAACCGCTGGTGAAAGGTACCCTTCACCAGCGGTTCGTAATACGAACCGCTGGTGAAGGTCCCGCACAGTATAAAACCCCCTCCCCTTCTTCTCCAACCCGACGGGACACCATTTGTTTCACCATTTTTCACCCAATTTCACTTGGAAGCTGCCATATTTGAAGGTATGGACCTCACCCACTTATTTTGTGGTTGGTAACTTGCATCTCATTACTTTGTAGCTTGTTTCATTTGTTTGATTTCAAAATTTGGCCAAATTTTGAAGGAGAGGTGTTTGTTCATGGTAGAACCATTTCTCTCCTAGTTTTTCATGGTGAAACCCGAAATTTGAAGTTGCCAAGTGTCTTGTATGCTATAAGGTTGGTATCTCATCCCTTCTCTAATTGATAGCTTGTTTGGATGGTTAGATTTTTTGAATTTGGTAGAAAGTCAAGAATTTGATGAATTTTGTTTAGTGATGGATCAATGTGATGATTTCAATGTAGATGTCATGAATTCCACAATATTAGTGAATTTCATTTAGTGATGGATCTATGTGATGAATTTGCTAGAAGGTCATGAGTTTTTTGAATTTGGTAGAAACTCATGAATTTGATGAATTTTGTTATGTGATGGATCAGTGTGATGATTTCAATGTTGATTTCATGATTTCCACATTATTAGTGAATTTAATTTAGTGATGGATCAATGTGATGAATTTGCTAGAAGGTCATGAGTTTTTTTGAATTTGGTGGAAAGTCATGAATTTGATGAATTTTGTTTTGTGATGGATCAATGTAGATGTCATGAATTCCACATTATTAGTGAATTTCATTTAGTGATGGATTTATCTAATATTGTTCATAGATGGATCGAGGATGGATGTATGGTTCGGCGAGAAGAGATCCTATGTTCATTATGGGAGTTGATTCTTTTGTGAAGGCCGCAAAGTTGTATGTCACCAACAATAGAAAGGATGGAGGATATATATATTGCCCATGCCTTGATTGCCAAAATAAGAAGCTATACAAGAATGTTGAGGAGATCCGCTGTGATTTGCTCATTAGGGGTTTCATGCAGAATTATCATATTTGGAATAAGCATGGGGAGGATGGTGAGAATGAACCTTTGGAAGCCGCTAGGGTTACCGCGAAACACGGCAATGTCGCCGCAAGGGTGAATGTGCAAGAATCTATCCACGTCGCCGCAAGGGTGAATGTTTGGGTCATCACCAGCGGTTTGTATTACGAACCGCTGGTGATACTAAGGCCATCACCAGCGGTTTGTAATACAAACCGCTGGTGATACTAGGGGCATCACCAGCGGTTTTAAAACCGGTGGTGAAACCCAGGGTCTTCACAAGCACTTTTTCAGCAGCACTTCCAAAAACCGGCGCTGAAGGCCCCTTACGAACCGGCGCTGATGCCTTTTGTGCAGTAGTGTCAAGGAGTGCGAGAGTAACTTCACTACCAACTTGTCGCTGTATCAGACGATTGCGAGCATCTAAGTGTGATCACAAATGGAGATAACATTTGCCCAAGCTCTGCATAGTTGAAACCCATAAGAAAACAATATGCCCGCTAATGTATATCTCAGCGGGTTGCCATATGGGCTAATGAGCACCAAATCATAAGTCCAAGTAGGGGCTGCACATACAGGTCACGGCCTGAAACACCTCATGTTGACATGCACAAATAGAGCTTATATCTCTTGCTAGATAACTTATCTAAGCATGTGGCTTCGATTGGCAAGCTCTAAAGGACTACGCAAAATATTGTGTCTGCTAGCTTCTCTTGACAATTGACAACATAGAGTCGATCAAAGTGATCAAAAGGCCACAGCCAGTAGCATGCTAATCATGTGCTGCTAATTTAATATATTCATTCTCTGACAAGTTGGACAGTACATGCTTGCGTGTGGTCGTCATGCTAATTGAAGCCCAACTCTATATACACACACAGCACAGGTCTTTCAAAGTGTTCTTACTTGCTTTATTCATGAATTATCTGACGAGGTGCACAAACATGCCTCTACTAAAACTTGTATCTATCTGAATTCTATCAAATGCACATACTGCAATATTCATGGCCGCTTAGGACCTATCCTTCAGTATAACGAGCACCCAAGTGTGTACACTAATTAATAGTGATTTTTGTGCCTCTATTCTTCTAAACTTTGAGACATATCATGGCTACTGCACAGGCACATGCTGACCAGCTGCATCAAGCCATACTACAGCAAGCACTCCTCATGCACTTGCGATCTGCTTCATTGCCTCTGTATCCAATGCGCTGGGCACCACGACAGGGCATTCTTCCTTCTTGCTTTACATCAAACATACATAAACTGCAGGTTGCATCGCTGCTTGCCATTTGCTAACATCACAGCAACTCATCTTACAGGGCTGCACTGCCGGTTTCTTCCTGCACATCTCTGTCAACGCTGATCTGCTGCTCTCTTCGATCTTCTGAAAAGACCGGCCTTGTGATGACAGCGCTGTCTTCTTGAGAAGATTGGCCTTGTGACAACCGTTGCCTTACTTTTCTACTGCTGCCCTCCTCGATCTTCCTGAGAAGAAGATCGGTCCTCTGATGACTGCACTGCTACTGGCTTACTGCTTTGCTGCTCTCCTCTTCTTGTGACGACTGCTGCACCAAACACCATGAGGGCATGCTGCTACTTGGCCTGGCCTCTTCGACGGTGCCGGCAACTATAATCTGTACTAACAAAATAAATAACCACGGAGCTGCACGGGCTGCCATGGAATCTCACCATTCAGTGCGGCCATGACGTCGATGGCGGCCGCGGCGCTGCTCCTCCACGAGCACCGGTTCTCCTCCGTGGTGGATATGTGTAGAAGAATGTGTGTGGTGCACCAGCGGAGCTAGCAAGGGAGGCGGTGTGCTGCGAGAGTGCGGTGGCAACTTGCCGGCGTGGCGGCAGATGGGCGTGTGTGGCAACTTCTGGGTTCATGTCTATCGAAGCTGATAAATGGGACCAGCTCAATCAGAGAGTCGTGTACGCTACATTTCTGTGGAGAGACTAGCTAGCTGAAGAGTGCTCATTTGAATTTGCTAGCACCGCTCATCCATAGCCCCTGCCGATGACTATTATAGTTTGTGCCATCAAGAAGCTTCTAGATGGTCCTTGCGTTGATCACTTCACATCCTTGACATGCAAAGTAAACCATGATACGTGCCAGGTGCCACAAGCTGTAAGGAAAATGGCCTCAAGGCCATTATATTGTGATTTTTGTGATTGGATGACAACATGATCATTGGGACTAATGAGTTTGTCAAGTGTGTTTCATAGGATATTAGGTAGCATCCTAGACATGGTATTTGACAAGTGAAATGGAAGAAAGGACTTAAGGTGTTTGAATTAGACAAGCTCGCAGAAGATTGCACACGCCATACTAAGCGGCGTGCACGACGTACATTTGGTGAAAATGGACGGCGTGTGGGGTTTGCTCTGAGCGGAAGATTCTGAATGGCGTACTATACGCCGATGAACGGTGTTCAATTGGAAGAAGTGGACGGCGTTCATCAACCCTGAAGTGGAGCAAACAGCGTATTATATGGAGGTACTGTTTATATGAACACCATATAATATGGTGTATCCATGGAGTTTGAAGCTGAAGAAACATGAACAGCGTATGGTGCAGCGATGAAGAAATGAGAACGGCGTAGTTTCGCCGTATGCTTTGTACAGAGAGCATGTAGGCATGGAAGTCAAGGTTATACACGGCGTATGGTGCGGCGATGCACGGCGTACATTACGCCATCCCTTTGTGACATCATAAAGATGTTTGAAAAGTGACCTGACCGTTGGGAAAATTGAACGGCGTATTATACGGCGATGGGGGTTTGTCACACGGCGTACTATACGGCGTTCACAGTTTCTGTGTGCCTTCTGAGCAACGACTAGTCCAAGGCTTTGGGCTATAAATACCACCCCCATTCAGTCATTTGAAGAAGCTGGAGTCCAGAAGAAGTTCATCTACAACCACAGGACATCCAAGCCACCCCAAGTGCTATATTGATCATCCTTAGTGAGAGATTGAGGCTAAATTAGTTCTAGTGAGTGACTTTGCAAGGTGTGTGCCTTGTACTTGGTTCTAGGAGTTAGCCACANGACGCCCCGGACGCCGCCGCCGCATCCGCGGGCCCGTCGAGATCACCGCCTTCGGCGACGTCACCCGCATTCCCCGCGCCGAGCAAGAGGCGCTCACCGACACCGGCGTCGCCTTGTCGCACGTCCCTTCCAGTTGCGTCCCCTGTCCCTTAAGCTTGTTGTTCAGGCCATACAGAGGGGGATTGGTTCAGATTAGTGTTCAGGCTACTCTTAAGCTTGTTGTCCGAGATATGTGACATTCATGGAATGTGAATTGATTTTCAATTCTGCTACTCTGTCAGGATGTGGGTTAAAAATATTAGGATGTGAATATCATCCGTGGCCAATTGCTTTAGCGCTGCTGTTGCCAGGACTCCATAAACATCAATGTGAAGCCATTAGTTGAATTATTTACCTTTTTATGGAGATAGCTGACACACTTCAAGTCCAAAATTTGTTGCAATGACAGAGTAACAATACCGGTATTGTGTACATTACACAATACAGGTATTCTATCAAAGCCATTAGAAATGTTTAGAAATGATTATTAGAAAATGTTTAGAAATCATACTATATTAGAAATGATTATTAGAAAATGTTTAGAAACTCATATTAGTGTAAATGAAAATGATTATTAGAAATGATTATAGAATTTGGTAGAATTTGATAGAATTTGGTTGAATTTCATAGAATTTGGTCAATTTTGATAAAATTTGGTCGAATTTGGTAGAATTTGGTTGAATTTGATAGAATTTGGTGAATTTTGATAGAATTTGATAGAAATTGATAGAATTTGGTTGAATTTGATAGAATTTGATCGAATTTGATAGAATTTGGTAGAATTTGGTTGGATTTGATAGGATTTGATATAATTTGATAGAATTTGATAGAATTTGGTAGAATTTGGTTGGATTTGATAGGATTTGATATAATTTGATAGAATTTGATAGAATTTGATAGAATTTGATAGGATTTGATAGAATTTGATATAATTTGATATAATTTGATAGAATTTGATAGAATTTGATAGAATTTGATAGGATTTGATAGGATTTGATCGAATTTGGTAGAATTTGATAGAATTTGATCGAATTTGATCGAATTTGATATAATTGTTATTTCATGTATATTTGATAGACGGAAGACAAAATGGACTACACAGAAGAGGAAATGAACATGATTATGATGGAACAAATCACAAAAGGCAGTGCACGTGCCCCAAACCTTCTCGACGTCGACGAGGAGGCAGGTGGTGACGATGGCAGCCAATACCTGAATATGTCAGGTGATGGCATGGAAGAACCTGCCGCTGGTAGTGTTCGGGCCGAGGAGGTATATATCGTATGATGATGTCGGCTTCATGGATCCATTGATGGTAAATGAGAGAAATGTACAGAGACAGCCGCTGGAGACGGTGGACAACATATACCTGTACCTGGAGAAACAAAGAAGCAAGAATTACATTCTTTTGCCATACAATTTCCAGTGAGTACTTCTCTCTATGTATGTATAACTTTAAGACTTTGTTCTCAATACTTGTGCATGTATTTATATATATATATATATATATATATATATATATATATATATATATATATATATATATATATATATACAGCTTCCACTGGATACTGCTTGTGATAATCATAAATGAAGGTAAAATTATTGTGCTGGACTCACTGCGGAAACCACAAGAGGATTACCAAGCAGTTTTAGACTTGATTGACATGGCATGGACACGTTTCCGTGCGCAACAAAAAGGAAATTTCAAACAAAAACTGCATCTGAGGACGGACTTTCCGGTACGTGGCTGGTGTACCCGCATATCTCGTAAAATCACTCTAATATATAGTTGTTACGTCTAACTTTATTCTTCTCCACTATCAGTGTGCCAGACAGGAACCAGGGACGAATCTATGCGGATACTACGTCTGCCAGTGGATCCATACCTTTGTTTCTCCCAAAAAAGCGACTCAAGCAGAACTCATGGTATGAATTAGATTATTAGTGTATATAGAAATTAGATTATTAGTGTATATGGAAAATAGATTATTAGTGTATATGGAAATTATATTATTAGTATGGAAATATTAGTGTATATGGAAATTAGATTATTAGTGTATATGAAAATTAGATTATTAATGTATATTGAAATAAGATTATTAGTGTATATGGAAATTAGGTTATTAGTGTATATGGAAATTAGATTATTAGTGTATATGGAAATAAGATTATTAGTGTATATGGAAATTAGATTATTAGTGTATATGGACATTAGATTATTAGTGTATATGGAAATATGATTATTAGTGTATATTTATTATGATTATTACTTGGTTAGAAATGATTATTACTTGGTTAGAAATGATTATTAGTTATTGTTTTGAAATAATTATTAGTTATTGTTTAGAAATGAATGTGTTAGGATATTTTATAATTACATGCAAAATTTATTTATTATATGAATGAATGATTATTAGTTACTTGTTTAGAAATGATTACATGCAAAATTTATTTATTATATGAATGAATGTTGTCATTTGTGATTAATGCAGAGGATGTTTTACCATCAAGAGCTCCCAATGAGAGAAAAAGCAAAAGCTATTGCGGACCAACTATTTGGATTCATTATGGACCAAGTTATAAGTCCACTGGGAGAGTACCACCATGACGGAACCGAAATCGCTCAATTGGACTCCCTTTCTGCTCCTTCTTCCAGTTCAGCTCGTCAATTGTAAATAACTTTTAAATGCTCTAACTTTTGTATTGGCCGATCTCAAATGTTTATATGTAAATGTTCGAAAAAAATGCAATCAAAGTCGGGTCAAAATCAATTGACAATTGCGACGACTTCAATCTTATTGCGTGAAAGATCGTGTACGACATATGACATATGACGAGCAGACACGTAGACGCGTAGATTTGTATATAACTAACCCAAATATCAAACATTTAAAAAAAAATAACAAAAGAGCCTTTGGTACCGGTTGGTAACACCAACCGGTACCAAAGGCCCTCCCCCGCATGCCTACGCGGGGGGGTCCTTTGGTACCGGTTGGTGTTACCAACCGGTACCAAAGCCTCCCTTTGGTACCGGGTCTGGACCCGGTACCAAAGGCCGCCCCCCTTTAGTCACGGTGTCGCGGTACCGGTTCCAGAACCGGTACCTATGAGGGTTACGAACCGTGACCGATCGAGCGTTCTCCAGTATTTCATAGAATTTGGTCAATTTTGATAAAATTTGATCGAATTGTGATTTTTGTGATTGGATGACAACATGATCATTGGGACTAATGAGTTTGTCAAGTGTGTTTCATAGGATATTAGGTAGCATCCTAGACATGGTATTTGACAAGTGAAATGGAAGAAAGGACTTAAGGTGTTTGAATTAGACAAGCTCGCAGAAGATTGCACACGCCATACTAAGCGGCGTGCACGACGTACATTTGGTGAAAATGGACGGCGTGTGGGGTTTGCTCTGAGCGGAAGATTCTGAATGGCGTACTATACGCCGATGAACGGTGTTCAATTGGAAGAAGTGGACGGCGTTCATCAACCCTGAAGTGGAGCAAACAGCGTATTATATGGAGGTACTGTTTATATGAACACCATATAATATGGTGTATCCATGGAGTTTGAAGCTGAAGAAACATGAACAGCGTATGGTGCAGCGATGAAGAAATGAGAACGGCGTAGTTTCGCCGTATGCTTTGTACAGAGAGCATGTAGGCATGGAAGTCAAGGTTATACACGGCGTATGGTGCGGCGATGCACGGCGTACATTACGCCATCCCTTTGTGACATCATAAAGATGTTTGAAAAGTGACCTGACCGTTGGGAAAATTGAACGGCGTATTATACGGCGATGGGGGTTTGTCACACGGCGTACTATACGGCGTTCACAGTTTCTGTGTGCCTTCTGAGCAACGACTAGTCCAAGGCTTTGGGCTATAAATACCACCCCCATTCAGTCATTTGAAGAAGCTGGAGTCCAGAAGAAGTTCATCTGCAACCACAGGACATCCAAGCCACCCCAAGTGCTATATTGATCATCCTTAGTGAGAGATTGAGGCTAAATTAGTTCTAGTGAGTGACTTTGCAAGGTGTGTGCCTTGTACTTGGTTCTAGGAGTTAGCCACACTTGTAATCTTGGTGCGCCGGTGCCTTGGAGTCTTGGTGACTCGCCGGCAAGGCTTCGACCCTCCGGCTTGGCGTGGAGAGGCGAAGAAGCCTTTGTGCGGGGGACGAGAAGACCCCCTCCTTGGTGGAGAAACTCCGTAGTGGAGACGGCGTCGAGATCTCCGGCGGAAGGGTGATGAGAGCCTTGTCTTTGTGACTTGGTCATCATCCACCTTGAGGAGCCTTTGTGGCAAGCTCAAGGCCTTGGCTGGGAAGCAAGACTTGGCGACCGGGAGCACATCTTTTGTGGAGCTCCAACGTGGAGTAGGCATTTGCCGAACCACGGGATAAATCTTCGTGTTGAGTTTGCATCTTCTTAACCCTCTCTTTAGCTTCCGCATTTCATATTTGTAACTTGTGTGTCTTTACCTTTCATAGAGTAGTATCTTGATAGGGTTGGCTATTGGTTACAAAAAAACTTTTGGGTGGGTGCAAACACATAGAGAAGCTCTAGTTGCACATCTAGATATCATGTCTTAGTTTTATTTGTGCAATAGAGAGAATGGTAGGTTAAGGTTTTAGAAAGCCTAATTCACCCCTTCCCCCTCTTAGGCTATCATACGAGCACCAAGGTCTTTCACAAGCCTACAAGTACGTATGTATGCATGTACATGTATGGCTAACTCACATGTGTGTGCATGCTTGTGGGAATTAACTAGCTTGTGTACAAAGCACGTATTTTGGTAGCTTATGAACGATGAGCCTAATTATCATCTCATGATATCAATTATTAGCTCAACCAAATCCTTTATATTCAGCAAATTTCCAACAATGGGCCTTGGCAAACACATGAGATGTTAGCTTTCATGGGCCGTACGGGGATCAATGGGCTCATGTTCCACTAAAGGTGCATGTGCACTGATTAACTATTAAGCAAACCCATAAACTTATGTACAACCAGGCCTAATTACATCAAATTAGGCTATACAATATCATACTATGCCAAAATTGCATGATACATGCGCCAACACTAGGGCAGCGGAAGAAGGGGCTGGTAGAAGACCCGGTCTCCTGATACCATGAAAGAGAGTATGACTCGGTAAACTAATATATACTCGGCAAAGATGGGTTTTCCGGTAGTGATGGATTGATTATGGGTGCAAGGAACTGTTACACATATATATGCAAGATCTTCCAGGGTTTATGGAAACAGAACCAATCAGGGGATCCTTGCCCTAATACCATAATACCTTTCCTATCTCTAGGGGACGGTGCACGGTAGGACCAGTGCAGCCGGCGCCCAGGCCCATGAGCCAACCGAACAACCCTACAAAGCCATCTGTCTAACAGGCGGGAACTCTATGCATTGAAAATCTTGCAAATCTTTCCTTTCACAAAAAAATTATAGTAAAACACTTGTGGAGTTTTGGACTACGCTCCATTGGATTGCTACCATAATCATCTAAATAACCAGATCACACTGTCCAAGCTACCAAAAGTGGGGCGGGGGAGGGGGACAAGGAAAACACTAACAAACTACATATACCAACACAACAAGAACCATTGCTTTTGCTAACTAAAACCGAGAATCTAAAAGTCACTTGCATATAAGTATATAACTATAGCACATGGCTATCTAAGCAAGCTTGCAAACCTGGTGGCCATGGAAGCTCGCACCGATAGACCATGTTCCCCAAGCCCTCATCTCCTGCTGCCTCCACCTCCATGGTCTCGAGGTCAATGGAGAAAAGCCACTGCTCTGTAGGCAACCAGCCCATGTCAGAGTCGTCGTCCTCTATAACCCTTGCCGCCAGGATGACGAACCCTGTTCCCCTCGTCACGACGTCCACGGGGAAGCTGAAGAACGATGGCTTATACCCGGGCAGGCCATGGGTCACCTTGGACAAGAGTACCTTCTTCTCCAGCACCCACTTGCCATCATCGAGCCTGGCCACAAACACCTTCATGATGCCCTCCGCCAAGACGACGATGCGCGGCTTGCCATCCCTTCCATCAGTGACGAAGAAATTGTAACTGTGCATGTGCTGATCCCAGTTTTCAGTGTTCACCGGCAGCGCTGACGACGAGAACTTGCTGGTGCTGGCGTCGAGGAGGACCAGTGTGCCCCCTGCCATGTAGAAGTACCACGAGCCCCCTGCTCGGCCCAAGCGCGCTGAGGCCCAGGGACGACTGAGCATGGAGGCGATGGGCTCGATGGCCTTCTCGCTCCATGTCGAGCCCACGCAGCCGCCGGCGGCGGCGGCGGCAGTGAACATTGCCGCATGCGCGACCTCGCGACGGTGGAACACAAGCATAACCCTAAAGTTTGACATGCCAATGCGCCCACCTGCCTCGTTGACATCGCCGCCAACTCCGTCGATGAGGTCACCCGAGATGAAAGGATCGATGGCGTTCTTGAACAAGTCCGGCGGCGGTGGAGGGATTCTCATGTGGCGCCGCGTGAGAGGCTGACAAATGACTATTTCATGGAGGCTGGGGAGTTTGATGCGACTGGGGAGATCGTACAGCAGGAGGAGGCTACCACGGCTGTCCAGGACGAGACGTCCTGTGGGCTCCACTTCCCAAGGCAGAAACAGAAAGTCTAGAGAGAAGTGGCGGACATCAATCGACGACGAGGAGACAAACCATGGATGGCTGTGCTGCAAGGGGTAGTCGTTATTGAAGTA
>CM014277.1:8770354-8783000 GCA_004135705.1 Alloteropsis semialata | reverse complement strand
TTTTGCATAAATCTAGTCAAACTTGATATTATTTGATTCCTCAAGAAGCGAGAGTTGCATTCTTTTTGGGACGGAGGGAGTACTAATTTTAAAATTCTCAGTGCAGGCATATGGCGTTAATTCTGAAATTTTCTGCTTGTTCTTGCAGCCTTGATTGTGACAAGTCCCTGTAGTGTGTTAATACGATTATACATCAAGTTACTAGACAATAATATTGTTAAAAGTTAAAAGACATGAATCACAGTATGTACGATGGCAAATAAATTGAAATGGGAGAAAAGGAGTTTCAGCTTAGCTTAAGGATTGTCTTCACTCTTGACTAACAGTAGACCGGCTGAATAACTTAGGTAGAGAAAAGGTACCCTGGGATCTCCATTAATTTTATTTATTTTAAAAAATTGAATTGCTGAAAATGGCCTTTCCCAGTTTGGTTTCATTTTTGGTAGACACAAACTGTATTTAGATGGTGATGTGTATTAATTACTCTAGCTGTCTTATTGTTTTGGGATGTAAATCAGCTGGTGCCAATTTTATTTAATTGTGTAGTGCTAAAAGAAATAAAATGCTTTGCCCTTTTTTACTAGCTTTTCTTTGGTATATAAACAGCAGGAAGCAACAGATGTGGTGATCGGTACATTTTCAGTGAACTCAAATCCTGCATCAGTATTATTTGATTCTGGAGCATCGCATGCTTTTATATCTGCCCAGTTTGTGAAAAAGCACATGATGATTATGCAACCTATGCAAAAAGCAATGATAGTTAGTTCACCCGGCGGAGAACTAAAGGCAACCTTAATTTGTCCAAAGGTTAGCATAAAAATAAGGGGGTAGACTTTGTAGCCAATCCAATTATCTTGAACTCTACTGGCATTGATATTATCCTGAGAATGTCATGGCTAGCAAAGCATGATGCAGTAATTCAGTGTGCTAAAAGAGCAGTGCAACCGACAGCAAGTTCTGGAGAAAAAGTAGAATATCAAGCAACAATGACTGCTTCAGATGTGTGTCATGCTAATCAAGTGAAGGAGATGGCCATGGAAGACATCAATGTGGTGAAGGAATTTCCCGATGTATTTCCCGCAGAGTTGCCAGGTATGCCACCAGAACGCGAAGTTGAATTTCTTATTGATCTTAAACTTGGCACCTATAGCTAAGCGACCATATAGAATGGGTGTGAAAGAATTGGAAGAGCTTAAGAGGCAATTAGATGAACTACTTGAGAAGGGTTACATTAGACCCAGCTCTTCACCTTGGGGAGCACCGGTATTGTTTGTTGAGAAGAAAGATGGATCAAAGAGAATGTGCATCGATTACCGAGCACTCAATGATGTAACCATAAAGAATAAGTATCCGCTACCGAGTATCGGTGATCTCTTTGATCAACTGAAGGGAGCATATGTATTCTCCAAGATTGATCTTCGATCAGGATATCATCAGATGAGAATTAATGCTTTCGATATTCCCAAGACAGCTTTCACTACCCGGTATGGATTGTATGAGTTCACAAATATGTCATTTGGGTTGACCAATGCTCCTGCATACTTCATGTATTTGATGAATAATGGATTATTTAGACAAGTTCGTGGTAGTATTCATTGATGACATCCTGATTTTCTCCAAGAATGAAGAAGAGCATGAGGAGCATCTACGGTTGGTATTACAGAGGCTCAGGGATCAACGATTATATGCCAAGTTCAGTAAATGTGAGTTCTGGCTGAAGGAAGTAGCATTTTTGGGTCATGTTGTATCCAATGGAGGAGTGGCAGTTGATCCAAAGAAGGTTAAAGATGTGCTGAGTTGGAATCCACCAAAAGATGTGAGTGAGATTCGGAGTTTCCTTGGAATGGCTGGATATTATCGACGATACATTGAAGGGTTCTCCAAAATTGCTAAACCTATGACGTCCTTGCTAGAGAAGAATGTGAAGTTCGTACGGTCAGAAAAGTGTCAAGCCTGTTTTGAGGAGCTCAAGAAAAGAGTTTCTCCATATATTGTGATGCATCTCGCCAAGGTTTGGGATGTGTACTTATGCAAGAAGGAAAAGTGGTAGCATATGCCTCCAGACAGTTAAGGAAGCATGAGTTAAATTATCCGACTCATGATCTTGAACTTGCAGCAGTGGTGCACGCACTAAAAATCTAGAGACACTATTTGATTGGCCATAAGTGTGATATCTACACTGACCACAAGAGTCTGAAGTATGTGTTCACACAATCAGACTTGAATTTGAGGCAACGCCGATGGTTAGAGTTAATCAAGGACTACGACTTGGAGATTCACTATCATCCAGGGAAGGCGAATTTGGTGGCAGATAGTCTAAGTAGAAGAAGTCATGCAAATAGAGTTACCTAGTTACCCAAGGAACTTGGAAAAGAATTTGAACGGTTGAATCTGGGATTTGCTGCTAGCACGGTGGAAATGGAAGTTGAACCAACACTGGAAAAAGAAATCAAAGAAGGTCAACAAGAAGATAGGAAGATTCAGGAAATCGTAGCTTTGATCATTCAAGGAAAAGCACCAGGATTTACCATGGACGAGCAAGAAACTGTGTGGTTTGGTAAAAGAATATGTGTGCCCAACCTGAAACATATAAGAGATGCTATTCTAAGGGAAGCACACGATTCAGCTTACTCCATACACCCGGGAAGTACAAAGATGTATTTGGATACTAAAGAGAGATATTGGTGGTATGGATTTAAGCGAGATGCAGCAACACATGTCACTCTATGTGACACTTCACTCATTTCAGGGCATATGGCTAACAAGAATAATCTATAATATTTACTTTAAAACAACAAATGCAACTAATGAAATAGATGAGTTTATGAAGCATCAGCCTGGCATCCTGCGATGCAGCCCTGGCCCCTAATAGATGAGTTTATGGCCCAGCTATTCCTTCCGACCACTGCTACATACAACATACTTCCTAGCTATATAGTTTGCTCTCTCAGTCCTCCGCTCGTGTTACCTTTCTACTCTTTTGCTAAGGTTGGACGAACGCTCGGTACATTGTCGGTTTTGACATTCTTAGTCTTCAATACATGCGCATTTGACCATTGCTTTCAAACATCTGTTATTGAAAATAAACATCTGAAAGTATTTTCCATAAAGAATCTACCAACACCATTTTCGTGTGTCAAATAATGTTCACTTTTGTGTATACCAGTGGTAAAATTTCTAAAGTTTGACTGCACGCATCCTACGCGACATCTCTTATATTTGAGAACTGATAAATGTGGTTGCTCAAAGGTAGAGTTGATGTTGGTAGCTAGCTACTTAAAAGAATATCATCTGATAGTAGGGAGCAAAGATGAGAGTGTTCGCATACCGGTAAATGGTGTTGGCTCATCCACTTGGCAACAAAATAGGGGTGCAGCATCATCCTCTTCATCGTTATCAAATTCAGCAAAGAAAAGTATTGGACAGGAGTCACTGAACAGAGAACCCTTCCGAGTCGCCAAGAAGTTGACATGAGAGTACCGGTTACTTGCAGGGAGCAAAAGACAGGGCATCTTCCTCGGCCTCACAATACTCTGGGCCACATACATCCTCATTCACACAGCAGATGATATGAAGATCAAATTCAGGTTTCTGCAAAACAGAAAAGCAAAAATCAGCAAAAGATATTGTATGTCATATGATGAACAGAAGAATTTGTTGTAAAAAGAACATAATTAATGGAGAGCAGAGTTGCTAAACTAACCCCATCACGCAGCAGGTGTTTGTTCAACGCAGCTTTCACCTTTCTCGATATCCTTATCTGCTGAGCCTCGGAGCGCATCTTTCCAGCTCTCACATGGTAGGACGAACTGCAAATTCGTTCAGGAATTGGCCGCTGGTTTGGAGACAGCACACTGCACAAATACTGCACGTCTTCCAAGCTGAGCTTCTTCTCAATTGGAAGAGCCCCATCCCATGAAGTGAGGAACTTTGCATGCTGCTCAGGCTTGGGGTGCCATGCCGCACTGCCTGCAGCCTCGTAAGCCTCTTGAATGCCAGCAGATGGGATTTGCTGCTCCACTTTGAGGATGACCGGAATTGACGTGGATTGACCGAGATCACCATCTCTTGGAGCATTGAAATTGGGATCGGCGACAGAGAGCTGACCGCAGGTTCTGGCCAAGCATTGCATGGCCTGGTGCTCAGATAGATCATGGTACCGCGTCTGGAGGAAGGAGACGAGCCCGTAGAATGAGCGGCTTACAAGGCGGGTAAGGCTTTGTGGACCAATCACGTCGAGCACCGGGGTAGTCTCCGCCGGGAAGTTGGCCTCATACCAGATGGTGTTGAGGATGACGTTTGAGGCAGGGTCGTCTATGGGGCCGTAGCAGTAGCCAGCCCTGAGCAGGCTGCGGTGGAGGCGGGAACGAAGCTCGCAGCTTGGCAGCCTGGCCATGGCCTGCAGGTAGAAGCCATGGATGGTGTCGAGGAGCACCATTCGCAAGGAATACGTGTGCTGATAGGGCATGTCGGCGACGCTGCCGATGCACAGGGGACGGGAGGCAGCGAGGTCCCAAGCTATGGCCAGGTAAGGAGCCACCGGATCGTCGAGCAGCTGCCTCAAGCGCTCCATGGTCTCGCGCGGCGAGTGGTGCTGCACCTCGCGGAGGAGAGCGAGGGCTTGGTGGAGGCGGGAGGACAGCGACATGCAGGCGCGGACGAGGCGCGCCGGCTGCGGGTGCTTTGAGATCTCCGCGGCGAGCGCGAGCGCCGGCTCGAACGCCGTAGCCGACGCCGGGGAGGTGAGGGAGAACCTCGCCGCCATGCCGCGGTCCGCCATGAGGAGGCGGGCGGCGCCGAGGAGGTCGGCATCGGCGAGGAGCAGGTAGCGTACGGCCTCCCATCTGGCGAGGTAGGGGAAGAAGTAGATGAGGAAGGCGACGAGGCCCTCGAGCGACCGCCGGCACAGGTCGTCCAGCTTCTGCTCGACGGCGGCGCTGGACAGCACATTGTCCCTAAGGTAATCGTCGGAGGTGCAGACGGTGTTGGCGATGATGTTGGAGACGGGGTCGAGGAGGCCGATGCAGACGCCGGCGTCGAGGAAGCGCGCGAGGGTGACGGGCCTCGCCCGCACGGCGAGCCGGTCGCACGCATCCGTGTAGAGCGACTCGATCTTGGAGAGGAGGCGCGCCAATTCGGCATCCTGCTCCACGCTGTAGGGCATGTCCCGATCCTTTGGCCGAACCACGCGGTGGACGGAGGAGGCCGCGCCGTCACCCATGGCCGCCGCGCCGGCAATGGGTTTGGGCTTGGGAGGGAAGAAAGGGATGCGATCGAGAAACAGAATTCCAATCCCTAGTTGATCTGGGGACGAGAAGGCAAGGCGCCGCCGCGCCGAGGTACTCCCGTACTCATCATCGCGAGTACCATACGCATTCGATGTGGACTACTACTCTTGACATAATTTCCTTTCCGAAATAAACGTCGAGTTCCATTCCATGTACCAATTTCCATGTCATCTCTAGATTCAAATCTCATGTCTAGTCTGAACACTCCTCATTCAACTTTGTTCTCACTAGTAAGGTGCACGTGCGGCACGCACGTGTTTAAAAAAATTAGGAAATTATAATTGTACAATAAAAAAAATAGTAGAATTGATAACTATTGTTCGTTTCACATAATTGATAATTATTGTTCGTCAAACATATTAATAATTGTTCGTGGATATTATGAGATGTTGTTAGATCTTAAGTTTAAAAAAAGGGAAAAGAACAAAACTTACATCTGTAAAACTGAATGAAACAAACAAAGTTAACTTTTATTAATTAAATTAAATACTATAAAGGATAAAAGATGTATTTTGATACTATTGTTTGATCTGCAAAATAGTAATATCAAAATTACGGAGCAATCCCACAGACGCACAGGTCTTCTTCATGTAACTGGCCGTTTGGATTGCGTCTCACGCCAGATCCACAAACGCACCTATCTAGAACAACAGAAGCTGGTTGCATTCGATGACCATTGATCATATACCCATACACATCTTTAATGGAACGTGCGATCCATATTGAATTTGACCCTGCTTCTATTTTGTTGATATCAATGGCGCGTGCTGACACAGCGATCTTAATTCCATCGTGTAGCCTGGCATCCATACGCAGTCCAGTCCTCACACCTAATCAAAACCACAACGCAGCACGAGGAATTTTGAGTTTTATTTCTACAGATACATCAATACTCACGTTCTATATAAAATTTATATTATTGAATAACCTTCAAGTGTGGTGATCCATGGATGTCGACCGGCTTCGATGAAAGTGATTGTGGAATGTTCAGATTCCTCTAAGCAATCTGGTAACATTGATCAAAATGACCTGATGAGTATCATTAAATTAAACCTTCACAAGGAACAATAGTGTTTAATTTTTTTAAAAACTCTTACTGACTTCTATCACGATTGACAAGAACCCTGGTGGCCATTAAAAAACTGTTGCGCACATTAGCTTCGACGAACTGGCGAGCAGTCCCATGATGAAGGTCGTCGAAATGACATACTAATATATTCTAATATTAAACGAAATAAATTATGCACAAAAAATGGATATATTTTATACTTACGTCACCCCATATAAACTCATTAGGTTGAAGAAGACACTTGAAATGTGCCATGTCCACAAATGATTCTCCGATTCTCACAACAATTTTTTTATCATCAAAATCCAATATTGAATCGATCAAATCTCGATCTTGTTCGTCACACACATAATCTACAGCATACAACAAATAGATGTTTTAATAAAACTGAACTTAATTACATAATATAAAGAATTAATTGTTTAATAATTTACCTTGTGATGTAACAGCGATCATATCAGGCTTTTTAGGCTTCCTGTGTTGCTGTCTCTCAAGTGAGACATACTGCGGAACAGAAGAAATATTTTCTGTCCGTTTATCTGGAATGGAACACATAATGGGCTTATTATCATCCAGCAAAGGGTCTCCATTACCCTCAAGCACGACAGATTGTCCTGTTGGGTCTATACCATCAACAACCAACATCTCTTCGGCATTTGGACTATCAATTCCTCCTACTGAAGTTGGTGACATTGATGGAGCCACCTTTTCTACGTCATTTGCATCGGTCAAAGTGGCTATTTCATCTTCACCTGGAATCAACTCTACACTGCTTGCATTCTCATCACTCAAATCATTCAAAGATGGTACATGTTCCTGCACGAATATATTGAAAGAAAATGAAGGTACTTGCCACATTAATCATTCATCTTTTAGGCACAAACTCAGAAACAATTCTACGGAGCAAATAAAATAGACTCATACAAATAGTAGCATGCCCGTGCTAACGCTACGGTAATATTTAATAATTAAATCAATAAATCAGAACGGCATTAGCACATCAAAACACTTAATTCTGTCCAAGTTATCCACAAAGCTACACTGCAGGCCAACCATTTAACTCTTCTATATACGCAAGCAAGAAGATCCCCGTTGCTCATATTTCAGCTGCAGCTGGTAGTGATTCTAGGGAGCAGACAGTAATTTAGACTTGAATATTCGGACCTAACGAACATGACTTAATAATCAGAGCAGCAACCCAAGCCACCCCCAATACTTGTAAAGTATCGATATATACAATCACATCTATTAATCTATTATGTTGCCATTGCGTATCAATGTCTTGTTTCCTAAAGCTTGCTTTTACAAAGTGAGTAAACAAAACACCTCTAAAACCTGTCTAACAAGTATCAAATTCAGGTTACATACATGTATGATATAGAAAAGGTTAAAAAAATAAAAGATATCCTTGCCGGTTATTTCATCTCCAGCGAACTACTGCCATCTCTCAAGTGTTCAACCTGTAGGTTGTAGCCCCCTTTTTGTTCTTCACTGCAATATCACAGCGAAAAAAACTCACCTGAGTCGTATGATCAAATAGCACAATTTTCATTTCCGAGAGGTCATGCCAGTTTTTATGGCAGCATCATTAGATTAAACACGCAAATATGATGAACAAACTGATTTTAGCATATAAAATAAAAATGAATTATGCAAAGATTTATAACTCTAAATGTACTGAAACTGCAACTAAAAAGGAACTCTTCAATAATGTGGACTTATAAAAATTACAAAGATGTTATACCTTAATAGCTCCAAATCATAGCAACACACTGGATGACTGCGACAACAGAGCAAAACAGATTTTCAGGACCTTATGATGCACATCAGGACGTTATGTTGTGCATCGTTGTAAGTCCAAATTATACATATCTAAATTAGTAGGACCTCTAAGAATGTGCACCAATGTAAGTATTAGATTTGGTCAAAAGAAGTACTACATCACTGATTGTATTGTGAAAATGGTCAGACTGTTGTGTGACAAAAAAAAAGGCAACCACGCCTAATAATTAATCATCTTGTGGCTATAACAAATGGCTGCAGTGATTTCCCCTTTCTAATTTCTGATTTTTCAGCCGAGACTGACAAGATCTGCTTGCTCAAGCATGAAAAAACCTGGTGTCTGTTCGGCTGTTTCCCTTTGCTTCAGAAGAAAAGTAGAGATTAAAAGATACACATTATGGTTTAGAATACACAAACAAGTCAAATACATTTTCTTCTAAGCTTCCATTATATGCTAAATTCATCCCTGGCAATTACATAAAGTAATGCAATCTAGGCATATAAAAAAGAAAAAGGTCCACCATTGAGTAATCTGAAATGATAAGAAGTTCAGAAAGTTGACTTTGTGAAACCTGCTTCTATGAACCATGCATATGGAAAAAAAAAATTGTAACCGTCCTTATAGCTGTCAAGGAAAAATGAACATGTGCCTACAATTATTTTTTTAAAAAAATGCAAATGACAATGTGCAATCCTTTTGTATACCTTTGCTCCTTTTTATTTTCATTTTATTGTTTTTCCCTTTCTGCATGGTCTTGATGCCTTGATCTGCTTTTCATCTCTAAAGATTACATTTCCGGTTTCTCCATCAATAAGAAAGTGCAGAAATACCTTCAACAGCATCATCAGTAGAGTGTTTAACACCACAAATGCAGCTAAGCACACTTTCTGCAGCACTGTAAATACAGGTAGCAATCCAAGTTCCGGGTGTATTCATAATTGACCCTAATATATGAAGCTTAAAAATTCTTTTAACTGAAGGAAAACAAATACCATAGATAATTTGCACTATGCTTGAATTTTATTTACATGAGAGTCAGTTTGCCATTGCTTATGCATTGGGTTAGGAGGCTCATGAACTGCTCATTCAATCAATCAAACTGCAGCAAATAAACTTTTTGTATAAAATATAATATTGCACAGGTTTGTGGTCCAATTTTGACTAATGAAATCATTTATCTAAACCTGTAGGTTTGTTGATGGAGAAGCTAATAATGTGGTAGATAATCGAGGATAATCATCCTAACCTTGCTCAATTATTGCCAGGCACGGTTAGGCGTTTGGTTCTTCCCAGAAAGCTTGCTTTGCCCAGCAAGTTCACCCGGCCCGGCAAGGTTTTCCATGCCAACGCAGGAGAGCCAAATCGGCTCTTCTCAGAACAAGCTTGCAGCTCTTTCCCAAGTCTAGCGCTAGCAGCAGGACAAAAAAAAAAATCAAACGCCGGCGATGGCCAAGGCCATGGCAAGCGCCACTTATGAAACCTCAGCGAAACAACAAAATCGATCCTGGACAGCACAATCGAGTTCCTCCTGCTCTGGATTGAGGACATCCATGCTCGAATCGAAGTTCCAATAGCCCGAATTGAGCTTTCCAGTGCCGGAATCTGCACCCTCTCTGCTACAGGAATCAAGCTTCCCACTACGAAAATCATCATACCTGATGCCCAAATCCAACGTCATGTCCGCTTACCTCGAGCTAGTTGCCGCCCAAATCGAGCTTCCTAGTGTTGCATCACTGGCCTCCCCATCCCAATCGTGCTCCTTCCCGCTGGTACTGGTACAGGTTCTCACATGGTCGGTATGTGGGGAGAAGACAGAAGAGTGGAACAAGAGAGCAAGGCTGCAAGAAAATCAAACAGATCAAGCAAAACTATTTTGCTTTGCCGAGCGAGGCAAGGCAAAAGGCAAGGGTAGCAAAGGTTCCAAACATGCCCAGAATTATTACCTGCTCGCCCGGCCTCGAGTCCGTCGCGCCGCCGGCCATGAGCTCGCCAGAGCCCGCGCGGGCTCACGGCTGCCACACGGCCCTGCTCGCCCGGCCTCGAGCCCGTCGTGCCCCCAGCCATGAGCTCGCCGGAGCCCACGCGGTTCGTCGCTGCCGCACGGCCCTGCTCGCCCGGCCGCTAGTTCGTCGCGCCTGCTCGCACTGCTCCTGCACGGGCCGCCGCTCCAAATCCCGCGTCCCGCCGCCGCTCCTCACTGTGTGTTACCGCCGCTTCTCGCCCCGCCGCCGCTCCTCATTGATGGTGTCGTGAAGTCGCCGATGGTGCCGCGGATGACCGTGGGCACCTCTTGATGCACTCGTGGCCTCCACGGCGATGGAACAGGGAGACGGCGATGTTGAAGAGTTCACGAGGGAGAGGACCAGGAGAAGAAATCCGGGAGAGGCGATGGAACAGGGAGACGGCTGGATAGGAAGGGCGGCGCGGTGGAAAAGGTAAGAGGCCGGTCACGCGCGGGATTGGAGGCGGCGGGTCTGGCGCGGGTACGCGAGGTGGGTAAGGGGGAAGCGTTGGTGAAAAAAAACAGCGAAAAAAGTATGAAACATTTTAGAAAGCGCGATTTTTTCCAAATGCCAAAAACTTTGGTCATTCTTGAGCCGACGTGTGGGCCTCAACCCGGGGATATGTGAGGGGGTATGGGTGTGTTTTAAAGTGCGAGCCATTTTCAATTGTTTTGGATCCTTATAGTATAGATATAATCGAGCTAATCATTAATTTTTCCTGTCACGGTCCATACCGAGTAAAAATCAAATTCCGAAATTTCCAATTATATGATTTACCCTTCATATATTCGAACTTTCAAAAATCCTAACCCCAAGATCTCGGTCAAATTCTCAAATCCCATATCTATTCCGGATCAATCACAAACCTCCTCAACTTTTAACCTTTTATTTTATCAGAAAATCCATGTTCAATATCCATCTCACTTTCTCGGCATCACTAATCAAATGTTGGATTTATTTTGGTTAGGCCCATTATTTACAATTAAATCTGAAATATTTAAACACCCACGTTTATTGCTAGGGAGTTACAAAAGTGGTTAATCCGTTTACCAGAACCTGTTGGGTCATGTTCCTATGTTTTCCTCTGGATTTTCAAACGCGTGATATCATCTCTCAGGCTGTCAGTCACTTTGGCGACATAATCACTTGGACTGACAACTCTAGATGTCGATCGCGTGTGCTCCTCAGGTGCAGGGTTCCTTTAGTTAATAGAATCCCCAGGAGCTTGATCATTTGTGAGGGGAGCCAGATTGGAGGCAATGGGGAATCCTGGACTGTGCCGGTATATGTTCTCAATAGCCAACAGAATGACGTGTTGGCTGCTGATGAAGATCAGATCCCACCCAATGGGAATCCACACCCAGAAAACATGAATGATAACCTTAATGCTCCTGAACCCGGGCTCTTTGAGGATGTTGGTGATCTGAATCATGTCCAACAGGAGAATGAAAATGAAGGATGGGAGGCCCCCCAGCCACAGCCACAGGAGAACATAGTGGACTGGAACCCATGGCCGCAGCAGGAGGGTGCAGTTGTTGGTGAAAATGAGCTGGCACAGGTCAATGCTCTTGCTGATAATGTTGTTGCTAATGCCTTAGCCAATGAGGTTTTACAGCACCCAGATCAGCCACAAGAAAGCCATTCGGTCAGCAGTGAAACATCTGAATTTTTCAGAGCCCAGGGTGCCCCAGTAACACTTGAATTGCCACTACCAGCTGGCAACTCTGGCAATAGAGAACTGATACTGTCTGATAACACTATTCAGAGCTTCGAGGATGATCACATGATCAGGAGGTTAGCCATGAGGCTTGGGCTTCATCAAGGTTTTGGCCCATCTCCCTCCATTGAAATGATGTTGCTTGATCTGGCCCAAAAGGCCCAAGAGATTCAGGTCCTCTTGCCAATGAAAAACCCCAGGCCTGTTCAAAGGTGGAGATTTGTCCCTGACAGAGTTCTTGCAGATACTTGGTTTCTTCAGGTGGATAACCCTGCATGGGGAAACAATGCAGAGGCCTCAACCTCATCTGGATACAAGAGGCCAAGACTCGAATTAATCTCAGAGAAGGAGGGTGATAAACAAACAACCATGACTGAAACTCAGGATGATGACAGCAGCCAGAACTTGGATTTCAGTTATGCTCAGCCCTCAGAGGTGCCTGATCAGCCCTCTGAATTTGTCCAGGCAGATGAAGGCACTCCTGTGGTTGAAACTACACCCCTGTGCACAAGTAGGAGGAGGACCAGAGCAAAAACCCCCATTGTTGATGATGAAGTGAGGAGAAGTTCCAGATTCAGGAAAGGAGTGAATCATGACCATATTCAACTGGATGGAGAACCAAGAAGGAAAAGAGGTGCATCTGTGAAGTCTGTTTCCTTCTCCACAGTTGAAGATCTTAAGTCTGCCATTGTCACTGGAAGCCTGGAAGGGACATGTGACACATCAGAAGCTGTTGATGTAATGCCCATAGAGATTTCCACTCTTGTTGGCCTGGGAACTGAATTT
>CM014277.1:8757476-8770208 GCA_004135705.1 Alloteropsis semialata | reverse complement strand
GACTGGTTTTTTACTTCTATTGCTTGGACTTCTAGATATCCCTTGTCCATGGTCCTTCCCTTGGCTAGAATCACCTCTGATCACTTGCCTTGTAAGGTCCAAATAGGTACAAATATTCCAAAAGCTAACATCTTCAGGTTTGAAAATCATTGGTTAAGGCACCCGGGATGTATGGAACAAATCAAGAATGCTTGGCTGGTACCAGCAAATACCAGAAGCAGTGCACAGGTGATCAGTGCAAAGTTTAAGATGTTGAGAAGAATTCTGAAAAAATGGGCTAAGAATCTTTCTAACCTTTCCAAACTTATTTCCAATTGCAACATGACCATTGCTTTCCTTGATAAGCTGGAAGAACTAAGACGGTTATCCTCTCCTGAGGCCAGGTTTAGGGAAATTATTAAAGTGCACATCAAAAATCTACTTGCAATGCAAAATGCTTATTGGAAGCAAAGATATACTCAGAGAATGATTCAGTTTGGAGATGAGAATACTAAATTCTTCCATGCTATGGCAACTGACAGATATAGGAAAAACACAATCAGTCAGATTTTGGATGGGACTGGAAGAATGGTGACTGACCATGGAGAAAAGAGTGCTCTTTTCTATCAGGAATTTAAAGGTAGGCTTGGCACTACAGTTGGAATATCCATGCAGTTTAATTTGCAAGCTCTCATACAGCCTCATGCAGACTTGGAGCACCTAGTCTTGCCCTTCTCCACTAAGGAAATTGATGAAATCATTTTGGATCTCCCGAATGACAAAACCCCAGGGCCTGATGGTTTCAACAATATGTTCTTCAAAAAAGCCTGGCACCACATCAGGAATGACATGTACAAGCTCTGTACTGACTTTTATAGCCACCAAGTTGATCTCACTAGTATCAACTACTCATATATCACTTTGATTCCAAAGAAGGACAACCCTGAGACTGTAAATGATTTTAGGCCCATATCCCTCCTGAATTCTTCATCGAAAATAGTTGCTAAACTTCTGGCCAACAGGCTTCAAAGGGTTGCTGTGGAGGTAGTTCACAAGAACCAGTATGGGTTCATCAAGGGACGAAGTATTCAGGACTGTCTGGGCTGGGCTTTTGAGTATCTACATCAATGCCATCATTCAAAAAGAGAAATCATTGTACTTAAATTAGACTTTGAAAAAGCTTTTGATCTGGTGGAGCATGCTGTTGTGCTTGAAATGTTGAGAGCAAAAGGATTTCCAGGGAAGTGGATTAAATGGATAGATCAGTTATTTTCCACGGCCACCTCTTCAGTGTTACTGAATGGCACTGCTGGGAAAGACTTCAAGTGCAAAAGGGGAGTCAGGCAAGGTGACCCCCTTTCCCCACTGTTATTCGCCATTGCTGCGGATCTCATGCAAAGTGTTGTCAATCATGAATATGACTCTGGAAACCTTTTACCTCCTTTCCCGCAAAATGCTGATACCCCCTTCCCAGTGATCCAATATGCTGATGACACTATTCTCATTATGCAAGCTGAGGTTGCACAGCTTAATCTCCTGAAGAGTATTCTGCACAAAATTGAGCAATCGAGTGGTTTAAAAGTGAACTATCATAAGTCCTGCCTAGTACCAATTAATGTTGATCAAGGAAAAATCAATGATCTGGCTGCTGCTTTTGGTTGCACTGTTGGCTCCTTCCCTTTCACTTATCTTGGTCTGCCCATGGGACTTACTAAGCCACAAGTCAAGGATTATGCTCCACTAATATGCCGTGTTGAGAGACAAATGGCAGCCTCCTCCCAATACCTTTCTTATGCTGGCAGACTCCAGTGGGTAAACTCTGTCATGTCCTCACTTCCCACATACTATATGTGTTCTCTCAAGATCCCTGTTACAGTGATAGAAGCCATGGATAAATTTAGGAAAAATTGTCTTTGGAGAGGGAAGGAGTTCAGAAACAAAGGATATAATCTTGCAGCATGGGACTTGGTAAGGATGCCTAAGGAAAAGGGGGGACTTGGGGTGGTCAACCTGAGCCTGCAAAATGATGCTCTCCTCCTAAAGCATTTGGAGAAATTCTACAGGAAAGATGATATTCAGTGGGTCAGTCTCATCTGGAACAAATATTACTCAGACTCAGTCCCACATCTGGCAAAGGAAAAAGGGTCTTTCTGGTGGAAAGACATCTTACGGCTTAATGTCCATTTTAGGGGTGTTGCCATCAGCAACCCTGGTAAAGGGGACACAGTTAGTTGTTGGCATGACCTGATTCATGGGCGGATTCTCTCAGAGCGGTATCCCAACCTATATGAATACGCCCTAGACCCAAAAATCTCCCTTTACAAGTTCAGGAACTACCAGAACCAGATTGATTGCTTTAGAATTCCCATGACAAGATTGGCTTACAATGAGTTTCTGTTACTTCAAACTGACCTGGCAGATTTGGCCCCCCTTGATGAAAATGAGAAAGATACTTGGAATTTCATATGGGGACATCAAAGATATTCCTCGAGCAGGTATTATCAGCACCATTTTCAGCATATACAACCCAGTAGAGTGGTAGTATGGATATGGAAAACTAAATGTATACCAAAAATAAAGTTCTTTGCATGGTTACTGCTAAATGATAGACTCAACACAAGGAATATCTTGAGAAGGCGAAAGAAATTCCTGGAAGAAGGATATAACTGTGTCATTTGCCAGGAAGGGGTGGAAGAAACTGCTGAGCATCTGTTTTTTACCTGTCCCTCAGCTGTCTGTAGATGGTTCATGATTGGAATTGTTTGGGATGATAGTGCTAGCATGCATCAAAAAATTCTCATTGCTAGGCAAGGTTTTCCTCTGCCTTTCTTTATGGAGATCTTTCTGATTGGTGCTTGGTGCATATGGAAAGAGAGAAATGATTATATTTTCAATAACAAAGCTCCTAGTGTGGCTAGATGGAAGGCGGCATTCAAGGCAGAAATCTCCAGCCATCTCTTCAGAATCAAACAGAGTTTGCATCAATCGATTAAACTTTGGCTCGACTTGTTGTAATTGTTTAGATAGCCTGTTCTTTTTCCCTGTTCTTCTCTCTCGCTCTGTATAGGCTGTGGTTTGCTCTCTCCTCTTCCCCTTCTTGTTTTTCTGTAAGTATTTTCCTGTAACCTTTTAACCTCTTTATATATTTGAGTAGCCGGGGGGCTTTGCCCCACGGTGTTCAGTCAAAAAAAAAAAAGTGGTTAATCCTATATGGTTAGTTGACGAGGAACATAAACAACTTAGGCCTTGGTCGGTTCATGGGGATCAAATCCCTAGGCTGAAAATTTCCACCCAGGGAATGGGTGGATCCCTTTGCTTTCACTTGATCCCTGTGGGGGTCTAAATCCCATTTGGGGTTTAATCCCTGCCTCAAGAGTATATTCGGTTAAAACCTGTGCTTCATCAAAAGAAAAACCAAATCTAACACGGCACTCACAGCATATGGCTAGTGTTGCATTGCAGCACACAACGTTCAATGTCTATCACCAAGAGAAAAGTATCACGTCCAGACAAACTGAGCATACAAGAGTCGGATTAACTTTTGTAAAATAAATTAAACAAGCAATTGCTTCAACCATAAAGGCCATATGACAGATTGCAGCTTTGATCATACCACTGCTCCAACCCCAATTTGAATATTAACAATAAACAACAGTGATTTAGAGGGGGCAAATTAATTATAGCAACTCTTCACATAAGAATACAGCTTGCAGCTTCTGCTTTGGGAGCTTGGCGCCTATAAATATGCAAAGAAATCTGATGCAGGTCTACTTCAACTCCGACTTCTGCCCACCTTTTTTACTCCTTGATCCTAAACACCACAAAGAGGAGAAAAGATAAGAGACAGCTAGCATAATTCAGTAGCCAACCCAAAATCAAATGGTAACCAAGATGTTAACAAGTACAATATTAACATGTCACTTGCAAAGAAGCAATTCCATTCTAGTACTCTTAAGCTGGATACTGGTTTCGAAAACAAGGGAAGAACAATTGGAATTCTGTCCAAGAACAAAAGAATGGCTCAGCAGTAGTAGTTTCAGAAGTAGCATGTTAGCAGTTGACAGTTTCCGTAGTTCAGATTTCTACCACCTGGTTAAATGAGATACATGACAGTTACCAGCTTAGCCATTTCGTTTCTCAACCAAATCAAATCAATAATGCAGCTCATATATGAATTAAGATGCCTTGTAACTAAGAACTATCTAGTGTACTTTAGAAGAAGTATAAGGGCTATGGCGCCTAGTTACATAATACTGCAGCTCAGTACAGTGCCTCATCAATTTGACAGCAACATGCATTTCATGAAAAGAAGTTTGCAGATCTAAAGACATTAATTGGCAACACACAGGATCCTATTACAACATTACTTGGAGAAAAAAATAAACTGATTTAAAAGATTGCTAACTTAACTCTGAATGTCATAAAGAAATTGATTAACTGAACTATCAATTCCTTTTGTTTATATGCTTGGTAACTGAACTATCCAGTTCCTTCGTTTTACTAGTACTGCCGTAATTAAATTTCACATCGTGCCATAATTAAATTTCCAGTGCCTTCGTTTTACTATTTCTGGCATCAACGATAATTAAGGGCAAGTGCTAGGTTCCATGTCCTAGTTGATACATAAAACACAGTACACATTGTCAGTACTTATTATTTTTGCCTTTTTTGGCATGTACTAAAGTTTTCTCATGTTAAAGAACTATAAACACCTTGTCATCAGTAATATTAGTAATTATTACTACTGAAAGGATTGCTACTTCTATAAAGAATGAAGTCATACCGGCAAAAAGCCATAACTTGCCAACATGCCCATAGCCACAAACTTGAGCAGAGTAGCTAGGAGATATATTTTTCAACAAATATCTTCATGCTTCGTTGCAGCCAGCTTCATAAGTCCAGTCCTCTATTTTTTCACAGCCATATGCATGCTTTCTTTTGCTTCATGAAAGTTGCCTGATAAATAGTGAAAAAAATGTACTTGAAATTATAATTGCAGAATGCCAGCCCAATAGCATTTCCAGTTGTATGTAAACCTCAAGTTATAAAAATTGAAACAAAGGTACAATGTTTCTCGCCTGGGTGCAGCTGTGGTTGATAGATAATTGAGTATGCTCTTACCTTGCAGCTCATATGCATCAGGAGCAGGTAGTGCTCCCCTGTTGTTTTTTTTCCATGCTCACTGTAAATGTACACAAACTGAACTAAGATAAAATACTAAGCTGGAATATTCCTGCAAGCATGGTGTACAGAATTAAGATGAAGTACCAAACTGGAATATTCTTCCAAGCATGATGTACAGAATGTTGCTACAATGATAAACATTAAGATGAATCAAGATTAAGATGAATGTTGCAAACTGAAATATTTGGGCGGCTCCAACAACAACAGGTAAGCCTAAACCAAATTGGTCATTTTCAGGCGCGAAATAACTGTCGACGTTCTTACTGAAATGAGGAGATGAATTCAAATGATATGACATAATGTGACCAATAATGTTGTCCCACAATATTGTATCCAATCTATCGCTCTCAAAATTAGTACATCATGTCACTCAATCTTTATCCACGAGTTGTTACAGAATGTGACAGCTCTTTAGTTTAACTGAACCCTTCCATGAGTCCCTGTCACACAAAGAGCCTGCCAAAGCCTGACATTGGTACTCCATGCACATGGACCAATTTCAGAAAAGAAAATAAAAGAAACTCATTTACACGGTGTAACACCCAAATTCCATCATGTAATAAATTATAGCAACTTTGTTTAGGTTGATCTTAGGTTTAATGAATTTATTTTCCTTTATTTAATTTGTGGCCTTAATTACTTGAACATTAAATAATTAATTTTAGTTCAATAAGTGTATGTTGCATCTCATGCCTTGTTTTTGTTTTTGTTTGCTTGAGTGATCTCAAACTCCTATCCAAATTCGAATCCTATCCAAATATCTCTCAAACTTCTCCAAATACAAATTCAAACAAATATCAAACTCAATCCCCTTTCCCTCCTTTTCCTCTCTTTCATTTTGGCCCAGCCCGAACTCTCTTCCCCTTTTCTTTCCTTTCCGCCGGCCCAACCAACCGGCCCATCCGGCCTTCTCCCCCTCCCGCGTTCTCTCTCGCTCTCTCTCTGACCTGCGGGTCCCGCTTGTCGGCGCCCTTTCTTCCTCCTCGCGACGGCCACGGCCGAGCCGCCGGTCTGTCCCGCACGCGCCGCTCTCGCCCCACGACCGACCGCGCGCCCGCGTCTCCCTCCCCCTCTTCAAGCCCTTTTATGGCGCCTTCAATCCGAGCCGCCCCGGACGCCCACCTCCCCCTCTTTCCTCCCTCTGCAACGGGCGCCCGAGCTCTCAATGCCATCAATGGCCGGACCTCCCGCGCTCCTCTTCAATTCCTCCCCGAGCCGAGCCCTCTCTTTCCCTCTCGGCCCCTATAAAATCCGACCAAGCTTCCCCCTCGCGCACACACGCTCCACACCCCTAATCCACCCCTCTCGTGCACCGAATTGCCCGTCGGAGCTCATCCTCGCCGCCGTCAAGGTTCGGTTGCGCCACCGCCTTGTTTTAATCACGCCGGGCCTCCCTTGACTCTCTCTGCTCAATCACAGGAACCCCCGGAGCCCTATTCCGACGACCAAGAGCCGAGGAAGCCGCCGGGACGTTTTCTTCGCCGTTCACCCGAGCTCACCGCCGCCGTTCTTTGTCGCCGACCCTTCTCCGGCCCTCAATCGACGTCCGGACCATCCTCGGTGAGCTCGCCATGCCCCACTGATGATCCCCATGCCATTTGTTCAAGTCCTAGTGCACCATAGCGCCGGCAACGCCCTCACCGGCGATCCCCCGCCACGGTTCGCGGCGGCGGCGCCTTCTTCCACCGTCGCCGGCGCCCCTTTCATTTTTCAGCCATCCAATCTAAAATCAAGGGCCCAGATCATTTCCCCGATAACGGTCAACCGGGGTCAAACCCGCCGGTCGCCGGCCATTTTGCTAAAGAGACCCCCGGTTTTATCTTAATCAACCCGCAGTCCATGCCATGTGTAAAGTATTTATACATATGCCCTTAGAATTTCTGTTTAGGCCCCTGATCTTTTGAATATTCTAACCCGCCATCCTTTCCTTGGTTATTTCACTTGCTAGCCCCTGAGATCTATGGATATTTATGTTTGTGCCCTCGGTTTTTATCAAAACAGTACGCAGACTTTAGTTTTAATTGCATATAGGTCCCTGCAACCTTGTAACTAGCGTAGTTTCGTCGTTTTAAATCCGCTTTGGGCGATTTTCACGTTCACGCGATCGTCTTTGCATGCTCTTTAGTTTAATGTGCTTGTTCTGTACTTTTAGTACTGTTTGATGTACTGTTTTATTTATTTTGTTGTATGTCTTGTGTGATCGTGTAGAGAACGTGCCGTTCGAGGAAGATCAGGAGCAGCAGCTGTTTGAAGAGGACCAACAGCAGTTTGTTGAGGAAGGCAAGTGGCCTCCGTCTACATGAACATTCTTTTTGTCCTATTTACATTCATGAAATTCACTTTTACTTTACTGTTATGCATTAATTTTGACGGGTCTCCCTTTAGGACATGACTAGATCTTTTTACCTTGAACCTTGTATCACCTGGTTATATCATGGGTAGAAATGCTTAGCTTGCTTAAACTTGGGATGGTTCTGTTACCTTTTATGCAAATGTTAAACATGATTTAATTATGTTGTTATATTCTTGCTTAATTACAAGATCATCATGATTAATTGGAACATGGAGAACCACCCAAGAAAATAGTGCAACCACAGTGTCACATGGCTCTGAACTTAGCTAATTAATTAGACTTGGGGTTGGCTAGTGGTCTTACCGTAAGGGCAAGTAGGGGGACGGTGAAGGGGTCATAGCCCGGTCCTCTTGGAGGAGTAGCCTTTGCTAAGGTACGGCCTCATTAGGGAGGGTTATGGACCTCACCGCTGCCGAAACTCTAGCGGGCTGCTAGTTAGCTTTAGGTCTTTGTAAAGGCTTCGTAGTGAACCCTTGCCACTCACCAAAGGAAGTGTTTAAGGGCCTTGCAAAACCGGGCGACAAAGGGAACACGAGCTGTGGGTAAAGTGTACAACCTCTGCAGAGTGTAAAACTGATATATCAGCCGTGCCCACGGTTAAGGGCGGCTTGGACCCTCACATGATAATTGAACTTTAACTTGATCTTAACTTGTGGTTCCTGGTCTCTTGGTGGAATAATTTTGGGTTATCCTGCTTAATTTTGGGATGGTATAAACTTACATCTAGTAACTAGGTGCTTGCTAATAAAACTTGATCAACTAAAAGTGCTAACCGCATGAGCCTGAACCCCCTTTGATGGCCTTGCATATTCCCCCACTTGTTGAGTACCAACCATAAGTGTACTCACCCTTGCTAAACAACTGCTGTTCAGAAAATAACAATGAAGTGGAGTACTTCAGCGACTTTGATGAGTTCTAGGCGCGTCAACCAGTCAAGTGCCCGTGGATGAAGTCAAGGAGCTGTTTTATCGTATTAGGTTGTTGGAGAACGTTTAAGACCTTCGTGTCTATTTACGATGAGTGTAATAAAGTTATGTACTCTCTTTTGTATGCTTTTGAACATTGTCTTTTGATATATTCACTGATGACATCAACATATGTGTGATGAACGGATCCTGGCACACATATGCGATGCATTCGATTTTGTCCTTAAAATCGGGTGTGACAGAAGTGGTATCAAAGCTATGTTGACTGTAGGACGCCAGCCTAGCTAGAAAATGGTCGAAACGTAGGATTTACTATCTTAGTCAGCCTTTCTGCTCTTAGAAAAAATTTTATTTGCATAAAAACTTATTCTGTTCCTGTTCTATCTCTTTTTGTTCTTGTACTTAGTTTTGTTCTTGCTCTATCACAGATGGTCAGGCAGAGACAGACAGCACGCAAGAGCACCGGAGGCAGGAGGCGTATCGCTCCTGCACAGCCAGTTCCACGACTTCCACCAGTGGTGGAACAGGAGGAGACAAAGCCCGAGGAGATCCACTACTTCCAGGAGATGGCAGATGGAGACATCGTTCCGGTGGACCCAGCAATTGACGCTCCACCAGCACCACCTGCTGTTCCTGCTCTGGAGGCTCCAGTACCTGCTGCTGGAGGACAGCCGGATGACGTCCACGACGCAGACTAGGGCCTTGGTCAGGAGGACCAGGGCGAGGCACAGGACGACAGTTCTGGCGTAGGCCAGAACAACGTGCCAGTTGGAGAGACTGAGGTTGTGAAAACGACCTACTGGACAGAGACCTCAGTCAATGAGACTGGCACATTCCCCAAGATGCTCATGGATGTGCTACAGGAGTTGGGGAACAACGTCAGACCCCTCTACATGACGCAGCGTGTCTCCAACCCAGGGATGCCGGTCTTCTACATCACCCGGGTCCACATCCGGGAGGCTTCTGACACTGGTGGATACAAGACCTACTCGATGCACGACTCCGACATTCCCTACTCCACCGTCACCGCCTCCATCAGCAGCGCCGCCAGGAGAGCTCTGTGGTCTCTCTGCCACACTCACCGTGGTGAGTTGAGCATCACAGAGTACCGCCACCTTCCACGACGTGCTAGTGGCACGGAGGTGACCCACGTGCCGCTGGGAGGACATCACGAGCCCCGCATCGACGTCCTTGCTCGTGTCGCCGCTGGTCTCAACACCGACGTGGAGAGCACAGCTATAGATCTCATGGAGGCTTCTGAGAGACTGGCCAGTGCTCAGGCCAGGATCAGGCAGCTGGAGGCACAGCTGGCAGGACACGTGCCCCCAGTGGAGGCAGAGAGAGCAGACTGCCCCGCCGCTTCACCTCCGCGCAAGAGGCTTCGTACCGGAGAGCCAGGCTCTATCACCGCTCTCTTAGGCCAAGTCTAGGGAGTCTACCATAGTAAGTCATTGCGTTAGAACCGTTCCTGCGAGGACGTGCGATGTTTTTGTTTGCTTGTTTGTTTTATGTTTGAGTTGGAGTTTCTGTAATGACTGTCATGTTTTTGTGGAGTGATGGCCACAAATACATTATTAAATAATTAAGTTAAAGTCAGTTCTTGGTTTCAATCTTGGCTCTGTTCTTTCTATCTTTATCAGTTTATCTATCTTATTGTCGGGGTTCTCTATCGCCGGCAAGTAAGATTTCTACGATCACGTGTCAGGGACCGAATGGTGACTTAAGAGAGAGGGGATTATACTGGTTTGGGCCTCCGGAGAGTAACACCCTACGTCCAGTGAGTGCCGATGTTCTCAAGTCCAAGTCTGTAGTAGGGGGTACAAACTAGTCGGGAGAGGGAGAGAGTCCCAAGTCCCTGTGTGCGCGTGAGTGTGTTGTGGTTTTATCGGTTGTTCGTTGTCCCTTGTCCCTCACTGGGGCCTCCTTGTCCCCTTTTATAGTCTCAAGGGGAGAAGGGAGTGGGGAGGTAAAAAAGGAGAAAATTACAATGGGCGTTACTACCCCGAGGCCTTTAACTCGCGCCGCATGCCGAGCCGTACGTGGAGCAGGTGTTGACGGAGTGGGCGTCCCGCCTGACCCGGGATCGTACATCCCGGGTGGTTGATGTAGATGACTTCGTGAGTAAGCCTCCGGGTAGTTTCCAGGTCGTGGTTGACTTGTGCCGTGCCGTCTTAGACTCCAGGTGTCCTCGCCGGGCTCCAGGTGTCGTCCTTGGGTCCCAGGTGTCCTTCATGCGCGTCTCTCTGGAACTGTAGGGTTCCTGTTCGGACGAGACGGGCGCTCCTGTGGCTGCCGTGGCGAAGGACGGAGGCCCATCATGCCCTGACGCAGCGAGTACCGAGTGGGTACGGCCAGGGATGGGCAAAAGCTGGGCGGAGCCGGGAGGACTCCTCGGGCGAGCCGAGAGACTCCTCGGGCGAGCCGAGAGACTCCTCGGCGACGGAGACTCCTCGGGCGAATCAGGATCCACTCGGAGGCGGAGACCCCTCGGGCGAACCAGGGACTACTCGGAGGCGGAGACCCCTCGGGCGAACCAGGGACTACTCGGTCGACCTCCGAGCTATCTGGGCATGGAGGATCCGCTTGATTTAGGTCTTCGACTTTTGTCTTTGAAGGGTGGATTATCGTTGTGACGTGGATTGAAGGGCTAGATCGGGTACCCCTGATCTAGACCCTCGTCAGTAGCCCCCGAGCCTGGGGGGGAGATGGAAACTCGCGCCCAGGCTTAGAGGCGGCGTAAGGACGGTGAGTCATGATTCTTCCGGTGGGGGCGCGCGAGCGCACCCGCCGGGTGTAGCCCCCGAGCCTTGAGAAGAGCAGGTGCTCTTGTTAAGGTTTTGAGCCCGAGTAGTTTGCCTTGGAGGTTGTCGGGGTCGGGAAGCTTGTCGGGGACGCTTCGTTGGTGGGCCGGGCCGCTACCCGACCGTTGGTGGGCCGAGCGGAGGAGCGTCGGCCCGTTCTTCCGCCGCGTGGAGGGAGGGCGCGCCTTTTGAGGAGGTCAGATGAAGCGACGGGCGCACGACGCAGTCGCGCCGGTGGTGGGCCCGCGCGTTTAATGCCGCCGCTCCGCTTCGCCCCTATTTATAGCCCTGCGCCGCGGTTGCCTAGGGTTTTACCTCATCCCGAGCCTTTCGCCTTCCGTCGCGCGCTTCGTCTTCCTCGCTGCTGCGCTAGTCTTCTCGCATCCTCCGCCGCCGCCCGCTCGCGCTCCTCCGAGGAAGGAGAGACCGAATCCCCCCCCACGGCTGGCGTCCTCTTCGTCGAGCGACCTCGCGATGTCGACATGGGAGCGCTCCAGGGTGACGCAGAGGCAGCTGGAGGGGCTCGTGAGTGATGGCTCGCTCCCGCCGTTGACGGAGGCCGAGGAGTGGAAGAGGCCGGGCGTGGAGGACTTCCCCCGGCCGCCGGCCGGGTATGTCGTTTCTTTCGTCGCCTTCCACGAGCGTGGGTTCTCCGTCCCCGCGGGGAGATTCATCCGCGCCGTGCTCAATGAGTACGGGCTGGAGCTCCAGCACATCAACCCCAACGGGGTGCAGCAGATGGCGGCGTTCGTGGCGCTGTACGAAGGGTACCTGGGGATGGAGGCCCACTGGGATCTCTTCAGGTACTTCTTCAAGTTCGTGTTGCACTCCGCCGAGGGTGGCGCCCCTGCGACAATAGGGTACGCCGGGTTGAAGATGAAGCAGGGGAGGTCGCGCGACTACATCCCGGGGTCCCTGATTAGCTCGAATAAGGGTTGGCACCCCGGGTGGTTCTACCTCAAGAACGACTCCAAGAACCCCCTCCCGGAGTACACCGGAAGGACGTTCGAGAAGGCGCCCGATGCGTGGGCGTATGGGCCCGAGAAGAGGCTCCAGGAAAAGCTCCTCAAGAACGCCTGGGGCGCCCTCGCCCGACTCCGGGAGGAGAACGTGTCCCTGGCGGAGGTCATCGGCGGGTACCTCTCGAGAGGTATCGTGCCGCTGATGCGTCGCGCGCTCCCGATGTGGCGCATGACCCCGGATAAGGCCCCCTTTGTGGGGACCGTAACGGCGGTCCCCCTGCCCTCGGAGGCCGAGGTGCGGCGCCGAGTGGCGGCAGCGGTGGGAAGGTCGGGCCTCGAGTACCCGTCGCCGGATCTCCTGCCAATGCTTCCGCACGCCGACACTACGGCCATCGTAAGTGCTCTTTCGCCTGTCTTGGATTCAATCCCGAGTGCTTTTTCGTCCTCTAACACCGAGTTCTTTTAGGTGAAGAGCGAGGATGTCGGCTGCTCCCGGCCGCCACTTCCCGAGGACAGGGCGAAGAATC
>CM014277.1:8739051-8756476 GCA_004135705.1 Alloteropsis semialata | reverse complement strand
CTCCCGTGGGACAATCGTTACGCCCCATACCTTCGTGCAGCCGGATTTCTCCCACTGGCCATGTTAGTGAAGGGTGGTTTGCCGAAGATGGACAATGCGGCTCTTACAGCCCTTGTTGACCGGTGGAGGCCCGAGACACATACCTTCCACCTTCCCCTGTGGTGAGATGACAGTCACTCTACAAGATCTTGTGACTTCATGCTTCATCCTCTCAAACTCTCCATTCTCATTAACGGAACCGCCGGAGAAATAACGAACTAAGCGATCCATCTACACACATTTAATGGGCACATTTCTATTACCATTCATGGACTTATACAAAAACTACTAAAAGACCAACTATAACCAAATGTCAATACACTACTTACCACAACCCCATGTAAAAAGACCATTCTACAAATGATCTACATTAGATCATAATTCTCATTTCTTGAAAAAATTAACAACAATATCTACCCACTAAAATCTCATCGAAATCGTTTCATGAAACACAATCTACATGATACAAAAGCGTTACCATGAATCAATTACCCGATAACGCTCAACTAATCTTACCCCTTTCGTACTAAATTACCTAATCCAACCTAAACCCTATGTTATCCTAGGGTTTCAAATGTCAAGAAAAATAAGCAAATGGCACAAATCTACACGGATAAAGTGGACGAGTTACCTTCCCGTAATGTTTTCCAACCGTTTCCCCTTCGAATCCGTGGAAGAAACAGGGGGAGTTCGGAGGGGGCGCCATGGGAGAGCCTGAGCTCGGGTGGGAGGAGAAAGAAAGGGAGGAGGGAGAAGAAAGGGCTCGGGCTGCCGGCTGTATACAGGCGAGTCACGCCACGACCTTTGGCGCGACTTAGTCGCGCCAAGGCATGTGGCGCGACTAGCCCTGCCATGTCAGCCGCCGCGCTGGCCGCCCGCGGCCGGGCCGGCCGACGTGGCAGGCCAGTCGCGCCACATGCTCTGGCGCGACTGCCTCTTAAGTCGCGCCACGGCGTGTGGCGCGACCAAAAGGGTTATTTGTTGGAAATACAGTTCGGGTGGGGTTTTTTTTAAAATTTCAGTTTAAAAAGGATTAAAAAATAAAAAAAATTCCTAAGTTGTTTATGTTCCTCGTCAACTAACCATATAGGATTAACCACTTTTGTAACTCCCTAGCAATAAACGTGGGTGTTTAAATATTTCAGATTTAATTGTAAATAATGGGCCTAACCAAAATAAATCCAACATTTGATTAGTGATGCCGAGAAAGTGAGATGGATATTGAACATGGATTTTCTGATAAAATAAAAGGTTAAAAGTTGAGGAGGTTTGTGATTGATCCGGAATAGATATGGGATTTGAGAATTTGACCGAGATCTTGGGGTTAGGATTTTTGAAAGTTCGAATATATGAAGGGTAAATCATATAATTGGAAATTTCGGAATTTGATTTTTACTCGGTATGGACCGTGACAGGAAAAATTAATGATTAGCTCGATTATATGAGAACAAAGTTGAACGAGGAGTGTTCAGACTAGACATGAGATTTGAATCTAGAGATGACATGGAAATTGGTACATGGAATGGAACTCGACGTTTATTTCGGAAAGGAAATTATGTCAAGAGTAGTAGTCCACATCGAATGCGTATGGTACTCGCGATGATGAGTACGGGAGTACCTCGGCGCGGCGGCGCCTTGCCTTCTCGTCCCCAGATCAACTAGGGATTGGAATTCTGTTTCTCGATCGCATCCCTTTCTTCCCTCCCAAGCCCAAACCCATTGCCGGCGCGGCGGCCATGGGTGACGGCGCGGCCTCCTCCGTCCACCGCGTGGTTCGGCCAAAGGATCGGGACATGCCCTACAGCGTGGAGCAGGATGCCGAATTGGCGCGCCTCCTCTCCAAGATCGAGTCGCTCTACACGGATGCGTGCGACCGGCTCGCCGTGCGGGCGAGGCCCGTCACCCTCGCGCGCTTCCTCGACGCCGGCGTCTGCATCGGCCTCCTCGACCCCGTCTCCAACATCATCGCCAACACCGTCTGCACCTCCGACGATTACCTCAGGGACAATGTGCTGTCCAGCGCCGCCGTCGAGCAGAAGCTCGAGGGCCTCGTCGCCTTCCTCATCTACTTCTTCCCCTACCTCGCCAGATGGGAGGCCGTACGCTACCTGCTCCTCGCCGACGCCGACCTCCTCGGCGCCGCCCGCCTCCTCGTGGCGGACCGCGGCATGGCAGCGCGGTTCTCCCTCACCTCCCCGGCGTCGTCCACGGCGTTCGAGCCGGCGCTCGCGCTCGCCGCGGAGATCTCAAAGCACCCGCAGCCGGAGCGCCTCGTCCGCGCCTGGATGTCGCTGTCCTCCCGCCTCCACCAAGCCCTCGCTCTCCTCCGCGAGGTGCAGCACCACTCGCCGCGCGAGACCATGGAGCGCTTGAGGCAGCTGCTCGACGATCCGGTGGCTCCTTACCTGGCCATAGCTTGGGACCTCGCTGCCTCCCGTCCCCTGTGCATCGGCAGCATCGCCTATATGCCCTATCAGCACACGTATTCATTGCGAATGGTTCTCCTCCACACCATCCATGGCTTCTACCTGCAGGCCATGGCCAGGCTGCCAAGCTGCGAGCTTCGTTCCCGCCTCCACCGCAGCCTGCTCAGGGCTGGCTACTGCTACGGCCCCATGGACGATCCTGCCTCAAACATCATCCTCAACACCATCTGGTATGAGGCCAACTTCCCGGCGGAGACTACCCCGGTGCTCGACGTGATTGGTCCACAAAGCCTTACCCGCCTTGTGAGCCGCTCATTCTACGGGCTCGTCTCCTTCCTCCAGACGCGCTACCATGATTTATCTGAGCACCAGGCCATGAAATGCTTGGTCAGGACCTGTGGTCAGCTCTCTGTCGCCGATCCCAATTTCAAGGCTCTAGGAGATAAGAAGGCGCAGCAAAGATGTTGCTCGGACTATCAACTCGGCCAATTCACAAAATTAGAGCAGCAAATACCATCTGCTGGTATCCAAGAGGGTTATGAGGCTGCAGCCATTGCGGCATGGCACCCCAAGCCTGAGCAGCATGCAAAGTTCACTACCGGAAATCCTCTCTTTGCCGAGTGTCAAGCTCTTTGCCGAGTGCAATTTTTCGGGCACTCGGCAAAGATTTCTTTGCCGAGTGCATTTCAAAAAACTCTCGGCGAAAATAAAACACTCGGCAAAGAATTTCTTTGCCGAGTGCATTTCAAAATACACTCGGCAAAGAAAATATTTGCCGAGTGTCAAAAAAATACACTCGGCAAAGATTTCTTTGCCGAGTGTTTTTCGAAATGCACTCGGCAAAGAAATTCTTTGCCGAGTGTTTTTTTTACACTCGGCAAAGCTATAATTAAAACCACATTTTGAAGTAGTAAATCAATTCAAATCAAAAAGTTTTGAACTACAAAGTTGTATAACTTCTCAAGATGTAGAACTTTTAGTTTGGTCATTTCTTCATTCGACAAATTCATATGAATATTGTTCACAAAATCTATAACTCTCGTAGAGTTTCCTGAAACTATAAGAGAGATCTATAAGATTTGTAAACAATGTTACTCTCACTATATCGGATGAAAAAATGACATATATCAAAGTTGTAGATCTTCATAAGTTATACAACTTTGTAGTTTAAAAATTTTTAATTTGAATTTGTTTTGCTAATGAAAAGTACGTTTGTAGTTCTCAAAATTTGAAATTTGAGTTTTTTCAAACGACCTCAGATGAAGAAACATTCAAAATAAGAGTTGTAGATCACAAAAAGTTACAAAACTTTGTAGTTGACAACTTTTTTATTTGAAATCATCTTGTCAACGATAGCTAAGTTTGAATGTTCTCAAATTTGAAATTCAAATTTTGTAAACGACCTCGGATGGAGAAACTACCAAAACAAGACTTGTAGATTTCAAAAAGTTATAAAAGTTTGTAGTTGACAACTTTTTAATTTGAAATCATTTAGGGTCTCAAACAAGCAATTTACACTCAGTTTAGTATAATATGGTAGGAATCAGAAGAGTTTCTAGTCACAAGTGAGAGTGTGGTGCAGTGGTAGAGGAGGTCACGCGTGAGGGAGAGGTCACGAGTTCGAATCCCGCCAACCGCGTAGCGCGCGAATTTTCCGCGAAAAATGGCGCGCCTTGCGGCTTGATGGCTTGGGTGCCTTTCCCATATTTGAATAAATTTTTTTGCTATTTGTTTTTTCTTTTTTTGTGCTCAGAAAATCCCCTCTTTGCCGAGTGTTTTTTTGGCACTCGGCAAACCTTTGCCGTGTGCTCGATGGAAAGCACTCGGCAAAGGCCCCTTTGCCGGCTCGGTTTTGCCGTGTGGCCTTTGCCGAGTGCTGCACACGGCAAAGGTTTCGCCGAGAGTAATAGTGCCTTTGCCGTGTGCTCCTGGCACACGGCAAAGAGCCGGATTCCGGTAGTGGTTCCTCACTTCATGGGATGGGGCTCTTCAAATTGAGGAGAAGCTCAGCTTGGAAGACGTGCAGTATTTATGCAGTGTACTGTCTCCAAACCAGCGGCCAATTCCTGAACGAATTCGCGGTTCCTCCTACCATGTGAGAGCTGGAAAGATGCGCTCCGAAGCTCAGCAGATAAGGATATCGAGAAAGGTGAAAGCTGCGTTGAACAGACACCTGCTGCGTGATGGGGTTGGTTTAGCAACTCTGCTCTCCATTATCTTCTTTTTTACAACAAACTCTGCTGTAGTGCTGTTCATCACATTCATATGACATTCATCTCAGTTGTATTATTGTTCTTATACGTACAATAAATTTTGCTGATTTTTGCTTTTCTGTTTTGCAGAAACCTGAATTTGATCTTCATATCATCTGCTGTGTGAATGAGGATGTATGTGGCCCAGAGTATTGTGAGGCCGAGGAAGATGCCCTGTCTTTTGCTCCCTGCAAGTACCGGTACTCTCATGTCAACTTCTTGGCGACTCGGAAGGGTTCTATGTTCTCCTGTCCAATACTTTTCTTTGCTGAATTTGATAACGATGAAGGGGATGATGCTGCACCCCAATTTTGCTGCCAAGTGGATGAGCCAACACCATTTACCAGTATGCATGTGAACACTCATCTTTGCTCCCTACTATCAGATGATATTCTTTTATAGGTAGCTAGCTACGAACATCAGCTCTACCTTTGAGCAACCACATTTATCAGTTCTCAAATATAAGAGATGTCGCGTAGGATGCGTGCAGTCAAACTTTAGAAATTTTACCACTGGTATACACAAAAGTGAACATTATTTGACACACGAAAATGGTGTTGGTAGATTCTTTATGGAAAATACTTTCAGATGTTTATTTTCAATAACAGATGTTTGAAAGCAATGGTCAAATGCGCATGTATTGAAGACTAAGAATGTCAAAACCGACAATGTACCGAGCGTTCGTCCAACCTTAGCAAAAGAGTAGAAAGGTAACACGAGCGGAGGACTGAGAGAGCAAACTATATAGCTAGGAAGTATGTTGTATGTAGCAGTGGTCGGAAGGAATAGCTGGGCCATAAACTCATCTATTAGGGGCCAGGGCTGCATCGCAGGATGCCAGGCTGATGCTTCATAAACTCATCTATTTCATTAGTTGCATTTGTTGTTTTAAAGTAAATATTATAGATTATTCTTGTTAGCCATATGCCCTGAAATGAGTGAAGTCATGGATTTTCAGCAACACATGACCTATTGTGAGCGTTCAGGTAATGTCATGCAAACAAAAACAAAGATGGGGTGGGTTCAAGCAATGGCCAATGCTTGGAATGATGATGCTCCACTGAAATCGACACTATTTTTATCGATATCATTTTGCGTAGCAAGAAATTTCAACATGATTTTGCTATACATAATATGTATTTTGGTGATATGATTTCTGACCTTTTATTTTCTGTACAAACAACAGAGCATGTCAGGTGCCTATACTGTGAGGCCGAAGGAGTGAAGGTTGTGCACCCGACTTCAGAAAAATTCCATGGAGGAGGCAGCGAGTTTGAGAAGATGATCCGTGGAGAGCATTCTCTCAAAAATGGTTTTCTTATCTGCAAGAATGACCACGCTGTCCAGCACATGTGCTCAGTCGAAGAGGATTACATGTACGTTGATGTCAAGTAGTTAATTTTTTAAAAGTAAAATTAGCTTCACTACCGGAAACACCTTTGCCATGTGCCTGGGGCACACGGCAAAGGCCACCTGACCCACGGCAAAGCCTTTGCCATGGGACGCCCACGGCAAAGGGCTCACGGCAAAGCTTGGCCGGCAAAGAGACCCTTTGCCGTGAGCCTTCCTTCGGGCACACGACAAATCTTTGTCGTGTGCCGAATTTGGCCCATGGCAAAAAAACGTGCACTGACGGCGTGGGCCACCCTTTGCCGTGTGCCCTCACGGCGTAACACACGGCAAAAGGCCTCCCTAACGTGGCCCTGGCCGACTCTTTGTCGTGTGCTGTGGCAAAGGCACACGGCAAAGGTGCTGCCTTTGCCGTGTGCCATGGTATTTGCACACGGCAAAGGTGCTACCTTTGCCGTGTGCCATGTCCTTAGCACACGGCAAAGGGCCCTCCCCCTGTTTTTTTCCATTTTTGGTAAATGGGACCCCAAATACAAATCACAGGCAGTATATAATTCACAATAAGCATCATAGACAGTTTATATATCACAATAACCATCACAGCCAGTTTATATAGTCAAATAATTCACATATGCAAATAAACTCAAGTATCATTCATCCACAATCACTAGTAGTCCATACAAATCCATAGAAGTCCATACAAGTCGATAAAAGGTCCCTACAAATCCATATAGGTCCATACAAGGGCACAAGTCCAAAGAACTCACACTGACGGCGGTGGGCACGGCGGCGGCGGCCAGGTGGGCGAGCTGTGAGGGGGCTGCGGCCACTGCTGGTACGGCGTGGTGGGAGGCAGCTGGGGCAAGTGCCCGAACTGAGGCGGCGACATGTGTGATGCGATGGGCCCATCATTCGACGCCGCCGACTGATTCTGCACAAAGGATAAAGCATTCGAACAAAGAGCATTCTAAGTGAATAGTTCCAAGTCACTAAGCTTGTTTCTAGGCCATTCTAAGTCACCTAGCTTGTTTCTAAGTGATTCTAAGTCACTAAGATTTTTTCTCGGTCATTCTAAGTTCTAAGTCACTATGAGAAAATGAAACTTCAAAAGTTGACAAGTGACTCACAGGAGTAGCATCTGCAGGAGGTGGAGCGAATAGCATTGATGGCGGTACTTGACCTAACAACGCCCCAATACTCTGCAAGTACTGAGCCATGTGATCCAGCCTCATCCGGTCGGCTTCCTGCTGCTGCAGAAAGTCTGCCTTCATCTTCTCCTCCCGTGCTCTCAAATCTTAGTCCATCCAGGCCTGCCACCTCCGCTCCATCTCCTCCTCCCGTGCTTTCATCTCTTGCTCCATCCGGGCCTGCAATATTTTATGCCAATGTTACCCTACAAAACAAATTTAAGCGAATCAATTAACAACAGTTACAATAGAAATTACCTAGAGTGCGTCCATCGGGCCTGTGCAGCTGACGGCCGTGGGCGTATGGGCGGGGCTGAGCTCGTGCTCTTGGCTTTAATCTGAGAGAGAGTGGGAGTACTCGCCGTGTCGAGTGTACTGTCCCCAAGCCAGTACCGGCCATGCTTCTTGCCTCCTCCCACCCTCATGATCACTTCTCCATCAAGCTCAGCGGTGGTCGGATCGTAATCCGTCCCATGGACCTCCCTTGCCATCGCTGAGTACTCATTGATGCGGCTGTGGACGGTTGGATTGTTGTACGCCTCAGGCGGGTCCTGCAGGTTGAAGGTGATGTCGGACTTTGCCTTACCCTTGTGGGCCATAGCCCATGCCATGAGCGGAGGGCAAGGCTGGCCACCATGTGCTTGCGACTGCAAAAAAGACAGCAAGATGGTTACAAATTAATCAGAATTGAGCATTAGAATAAAGAAATGAATTCACATACCCATCTAGCCGCGTACTCCTCGATGTTAAGGTTGCCTTGATGGTGTGGTACACCTGGCATCATCAAACGCTGCTCCCGGCAAGCGTTGTGGATCTCCTCCCATTCCTCCCCGAGCCACTTGTCCACGATCATTTCCCACACTGAATGTGCTGGGCGCACCACCAAGGAACCGACTGCACGTCATCAAGTACATGACATAAAACTGAGCGTACTTAATCCTTAGTCATCAATCAATAGGACATCATCAAGTATATGAGATACTTACCCTTATGAATTGTTTCTTAGTCAACCGCATGTTTCTGGCATCTTCTTTGATAACTTTCACATGCTCGTATGTCCCATAGTAATACACGATGGCCTGGACGCGAGACTCATAGTGCATATCGGTGACCAGTTTGTAACAGGCTTTGTGAGCCACCACATTTGCCCTTTGCTCGTAGCCCTCCTCGCACCTGAAGAAATCCTGCACATAGATGCGATGTCATTATTTCAAGAATGTCAAATGAATGCGATGTATTGATCAATGTAGTGCGAGGAAGACTTACCCACGGTTCGCCCACCACCCGCCCCGCCTTGGTGTTGAAAAACCTGCCTTCCCGATCTGTTTGATCGTTGATGGTGATGTAGTGCTCCCACGTATACGCCGGCTCAACTCGGCCAGCGTGCTGCACCAAGGCAGAGAAGTGTAACCTACACAAAAGCCCCAGGATGCCATTGGGCAGGCGATCGTGAGCACCTAGAGCGATCACCCTCCAGTACCTGCACAAGTGATGAAGATAAATTAAACATATCAAAGAAAAAAGTAGTGAAAACATGTAAAGTTACTTGTCTTTTCCCACAGGTTCGAATAATCGACCGACTCTCTAAAGGTATCGGCCGCTCCGGAAGCTTCGAGGGGCCTCGCAGGTAGACACATGCTCCTCCTCCTACCACCACCTCCTCACCCTCCTCCCCCTCCTCACCCTCCCCCTGCTCCTCCTCCCCCACCCTACTCCTCCTCCTCAGAGCCGTGCACAGAAGGAAGCTCCTCCTCCTCAGACGACTCCGAAACTGGTAACATTAGCGAGGGCCTCGCCTTCCTCCCCCTCCTCCTCTATGTCGTGTTGGAGTCCTCAGATGCAGGCACCGAGGAATTCGCTCCACCCTTGCCTCTCCCTCGACCCTTGGGTCTCCCTCGACCCTGGCCTCTCCCTCGACCCGTCCTGGAGTCCTCAGCGTCATCTCTAGCCGTCCGGAGGCCTCACCTCTACCAGTAACTCTCTTATAAAGCGAGTTAACCGACCTCAAAGGGTTGCGCCCCACCATCTTTATTCAATCACCTGCATTTAAAAAGAGTAAGCCAATTAGTACATCAATTAGAAATGTAGTAGTACAACTAGAAAAATAATTAGTACAACAAAAAAATTAATTAGTACAACTAGTAAATAAATTAGTACAATATGTAAATAAATTAGTACAACTAGTAAATTTAACATGGAATTACTTACATGTGTTAGAAATAATCATCATGATTGGGATTAGCTACACCATAATCCTCATCATCACTATCACGCATTTCGATATAATCGGCGTCGTGTTCCAAAGGAGGAACGTTATCATCATCACTGTCATTGCCTAAACGTAATCGCTCAAGTAATTCTAAGTCCATTACATTCTGAAGCTCATCTCCGACATCCTCGTCAACAAGCCTTTCATTGTCTATTTCCATTCCGATGGCTTCGGTTAAGTCTATCTCAAATCTCCCTTCTAGCCCATCTTCTTGGAAAAACTCTCCGTTATATGTGTTTGGGTCTATGTTATAATCTTCATTGTTTGGGACAGATAGTTTACCGTGTGGCGATACCTTGTACACAACATCCCAACCCTTAATATGCTCTTTAGTTTGGCTCGGCAAAGGTTGCTTCTTTTTTTATTTTTTTTATTATGCTCCAGTGTGCTTTTTGCTGGCTCTTTGCCGTGTGCCCCTTTGATCTCGCACACGACAAAGGACTTTTTTTCCCTTTTTCTTTACTATTTTATATTGTGCTGTGTTTTTATTTAAATTTTATGATTGATGATTATTGAAAATAGCTTGCCAACATGATTGATGATTATTGTGAAAAAAATCTGTTATTTCATGTGATTTTATCTCAAATTCAATTCCCATAACGTGTTATACCAAATTTGTGTTCGATATTTATTTGAAAATATGTACGCAAATTCACTCATCAGTGCATATTTGATGCTTTTAACGAAAAATAGCTTGTAAAAGTCAATCAACAACATGATTTGATGCTAACTTTCCATTATTTCATGCGATTATAACTAAAATTCAAATCGTAGCGTGTTATACTACATTTTTACGTGAAATATTTGAAAATATCTACGCAAATTCAATCATAAGATCATATTTGATGCTTTTAAACAAAAATATTGTATTATTTCATGCAGTTATAGCTCACTTACAATGTATTCAATGCAGTTAGAGAAAAGTTGCAAAAAAATAGAATTATCAAACATGTCCAAAAAAATAACCAAAATTTGGTATGAAACAATTTATGTAGCCTATTGCATGTACAAAAAGTTTTGAAGTCAAAACCCAATTCAACTGCACTTATTCCTCGCAATATGAACATTTTCTTCTCAACTCTATGAAACTTCTACGGAAATGTTTCGATTTGTAAGCAGGGTACGCGACAACTTGTGCGAAACTTGCTCATCTTTTTACCGTAGCTTCCAGACATGAAATCATGATATCAGTACAAATCTTATGATTTTCAGACTTCGTTTCATTTTTATATAATTTTAAAACGATTTGGCCACACTCCCGTGCTCATGTTTCGTGAAGAATATGTTCGAAATTTCATTCCATTCCCTTGATACGGCCTCAGATTGGACTAACTAACGTGAATATTATTTTTTGATTCATTATATTCCATTATTCGACACATTTGCAGTTCAAATTTTACTTTTTCCTAATAAATCCTTTCAGTGAAATAAAGTAATTAAATATAGCAAAAGGATCATAAAATATACCAAATCTTAACATGGGGTACCACGTAAGGTACGTGGACAGCAGAAAAAGTTTGGGGGGCAAAAGTTGAAAAAAAAATTTGCCGAGTGTCTATAAAAGGCACACGGCAAAGGGGTAAAACACACGGCAAAATTTCAATTTTGCCGTGTGCCCCACGAGCTGCACACGATAAAGAGCAGCCGTCAGGTAGCCGTGGAGGCTCCGTCACCTTTGCCGTGTGCTGGGCGTCTAGCACACGGTAAAGGCGTGATTTTGTCGTGTGCTGGAGCTTTGCCGTGTGCTGGGTCTTGAGACACACAGCAAAGGACATCGTTGGCGTGTGCTTACCCTTTGCCGTGGGCCTTTTGGGCGGCTCACGGCAAAGAGGTTCTTTGCTGTGTGCCCGTCTTTTGGCTCACGACAAAGGGTGCGGCACACGGCAACGACCGAGTTTCCGGTAGTGCTTCATGCTTGTGCATTGCTACGGGCCATACAAATCGTAGAATAAAATAGCATCCTAATCTTATTGGCACGTAATTAGTATACAAATCATATATAAACAGCATCATAATCTTACTAACAATCAATCAGTTCAATAGACAATATTTTATATGAGATTGTTGTTTTTGAAAATAATTTTTATAATAGCTATGACGCTAGATAAAAAATGGACCATTATGATTTATCACAACTATTTACAAAGTTCTAACATTTTTAAAACCATCTCAAGTGTAAACAACTCACCTAACAATTTAAACATAGGTTTTTTTAAAAAATAAAATCTAAATTTAATATAAATCCAAATTTAATATGTCAGATCAAAGCTACATAGGTCACTTTTGATTTATGGCATCTATTTACAAACTTCCAACATTGTTGAAAACCATAGTTAATGTTTAATAGCTCACCTAACAATTTCGATGTAGCTTTTCCAGGAATATTTTATATTTAAAATCTACAATAGCTATAAGCCAGATCAAAGTGGACCAACTTTGATTTATAGCATCTATTTGCAAAGTTTTATGATTTTTGAAGCTGTCCTGAATGTAAGCAGGTCACCTGACCATTTAATATAGTTTTTCAAATTAATCATTTATTTAAAATCTAAACTTATTATCATGCTAGATCAAGGTAAAATAGGTGACTTTTGATTTATATCATTTATTTACAAAGATTTTTTTAAAAATCATGGTGATTGTAAATTTTTGACGTGTCAATTAAAATATAGGTTTTCATTATTTAAAATTTAAAATATTCACCACACCAATCAAAGAGAAATATGTTATTATTGATTTATAACATATACTAAAACAATTTTCAAGAGTTTTATGATTTTGTATGTGTTATATTTTGTTTTGATCGGACTGTTGTAAGGCACTGTGATTCGAACTAGTGATGAGAGGGTGGGGGTGAACGAAACACAAATACAACGCAGGGGTGGGATTTGCTTTACAAAGTTCTAAGATTTTTTTAAAAACCACCTCATGTGTAAACAACTTACCTAATAATCTAAATATAGTTTTTAGAAAAAGTATTTTAAAACTAAATTTACTATGATTCCAGATCAAACACACATAGGCCAGTTTTGATTTATAACATCTATTTATAAATTTTCAAGATTTTTTAAAAAAACCATAGTTAGTGTTTAATAGCTCACCAAATAATTCAGATATAGATTTTTCTAAGAGTATTTTTATTTAAAATTTACAATAGCTATCATGCCATCTATTTACAATGTTTTATGATTTTTGAAAACCATTTTGAGTGTAGATAGCTCACCTGATCATTTAAGTATGGTTTTTCAAAATAGTCACTTTTGATTTATAGTATTTGTTTACAAAGATTCATTTTTTGAAAATATTGGTGAGTGTAAACATTTAACGTGACAATTTAAATATAGTTTTTTGACAAGAGGTTTTATTTAAATTTAAAATAGTCACGATAGTGGATCAAAACAAAATTTGTTATTATTGATTTATAACATTAATAAAACTAAGATTTTTAGAATTTTATATGAATTTTGTTTTGTTTTGATTGGATTATTTGAAGGTAGTGTATTCGTACAGGGTGAGAAGGGTGGGGGCAGACAAAATGAGGGGCGGGAGGGCGGAGGGAGCGGACGAAAGGAAAGAGGAAAAAATGTTGCATAAAAAAATTCTCCTTCTTTTTAGAGCAAAGAGTATGTGTGGAGTACAATTTCACAGTATTGGTTCATCGTCACGAGAAGAGAACTTCGGAAAAAGATCACACTTGAATGATTGTCATTTTGTGAAAAGTTGTTCTACAGTAAAAAAATTGCTTCTCAGTGCATTCCCTAGCAGAACACAACGCTATGCATTAAAAAATTAGGAGTATTTCATTTTGGACGCTCGAGTGTAGTTTTTTATAATACTTTTTTTCTGTTCCAAATTATAATTCGTTTGGCTTTTTTGACCCTAAGTTTGACCGCTCGTCTTATTCAAAAAATTTGTGCAAATATAGCCAAATTTAAGTTGTTCTTGAAGAACTTTTATTAACAAAGCAAGCCACAACAAAAGATGTTATATTTTGCATATTTTTTTAAACAAGACGAGTGGTCAAATTTAGAGTAAAAAAAGTCAAATGAATGGGCCTTGCTAAGTACACCAAATGACTTCTTAGGAGGTAAGAGTTCAAATAGATCTAGGCCCTTCATTTTTTGGAGAAAAAACAATTAAGTGGTTATTTTCGAATTCCTTTTGACCGGCACATGCATGCATGTAGCAACATTTTGTGTGCATAAATATCTTGCATGCATGCAGATCCGTAAATCACGCATGAACTCAAAAGAAGATGCGAGTATTTCTGTAAATCATGCACCCAGGCTTTACATAAATCATGCATGCCGGTACAGTGAAACACTCATAAAAAAATATAGGGCCTGTTTGGAACGCAGGAATTTCATAGGAATCGCGCAGAAATTTCATAGGAAACAGTTCAATTTCACAGGAAAAACGTAGGAACAGAAAAAAATCCCGCATTCCAAACAGGGCCGTACCAATGTTTGTACCAAACTTTTCAGGTTTATATTACTTATAATCCATTGCATCTTGATCTCAAGCCCAAAAAAAAAGGATCGGAGCTCATGACTTCATGAGGTAACATGGACATGCTATAGTGCGATTCATGAGGGTCAATACATTATAAAAAAAAAATCATAATATGTTGATATAATGCAAATACTGTCGTTAATATGGGAAAAAAAGAAACAACCATATACTAAAACGGACCTATCATGTTCACGTTAGGCAAAAAAAAAAACCTCTCACACACCGTTGTCATGTTCACATAAAAAAAGAAACAGCGTACCCCTCAGTTAGATCCATCATGCATGGAAGTTAGATATAATAGGAAAGTATTTTCTTTTTTTCTGAAATTTAAAATATATTATTATTAAATCTATTACTTCCTGGGAGCAATAGTTAATCCGATCTACCTGAGTGGACGATCCATATTTATTTCGGAGTACCTTAGCAAAACTTATTTCTCCATTCTCTGCACGTTTGTTAAAGGTCCAAACGTGTGGAGAGAATGGAATCAGAAATTGATGCGAGACAAAGCCGTGGTACTGACTGACTTGTGGGGCCCACTCACCCTAAGATTTCTGACCCTGGCTACTTTGACCAATGACCACATTCCATCTTCCCAGTCTCACCTCTCTCTCGGGCACTCCTATATGTCTACCGGAAGACATACAAGAAACCATCTATAAAGCCCATTTATAGTTACGAAGGCCCAATTTATTAAAACAAGAGCTCAGTTTATGGTTTTCGTTCTGTTCCGCGCGCGCTAGACTTTTTTAACGCGTGAGTGTGCTGTAAGCTTGAATGCTGCGTGCGATAGAATTTTTTGCTGCATTTCATTTTTTGCTGGGTACGTGGTTGCAAGTGGGAAAAATAGCGGGTGGGTACCAACTCACAAAATAAAGTTTGAATTTGCAAATTAATAATAAAACTTAAGAATTTGTAGGTTCAGAGTACAAATTACAGATAATATAATTCAGTTCTAATGTAGCATTTACTTCGACAACTGATCTTCCACAGAAACATGTCAGCAAGTAGTGTAGCAAAAACTATTAACAATGGAACGATGCTCGAAATGTTAATCATTATGTCAGTTTTTATTGTGACTTTGAACATTACAAAAGAAGAAATGTTGAACATTTTCATTCATAATGAATACAATAGTGTTCAGCATTGAACATAGTAAAGTTGAAATATACAAATAGATATGTTGAAATGTACAAATGGATATGTTGAACATTCAACAAATAAAGTTGAACATATTTCTTAAGTAAAATATTGCAAATGTTGAAATACTATAATAACAAATGTTGCGTAGAACAACAAAAAATGTTACCAAAGTGTAATTAGGCATGGAATTGCATGAGCAGGTAAAATATTGAAGATGTTGAAATACTATAAATACAAATGTTGAGAAAACTACAAAAAATGAAGTCGAACCATACAACCTTGTGAACCCGATAGGACGGAGTGACCCCCAACAACTTTGAACCCTAACTAGCTTTCTATGGCAGGAGACCAAAGCCGAAGCAATTTAACCTTCTATGGCAGGGGGTACATGGTCGCCCCAATGCAAACCCGAACATCCTTCTGAACCCGATAGGACGGAGTCGCAACAACTTTGAACCCTAACTAGCTTTCTATGGCAGGAGACCGAAGCCGAAGCAATTTAACCTTCTATGGCAGGGGGTACATGGTCGCCCCAATGCAAACCCGAACATCCTTCTGAACCCGATAGGACGGAGTCGCCCCCATAAACCCTGAACACTAACCAGTACAACCTTCTATGGCAGGGGATCCTAAACCGAAGCAATTTAGCCTTCTATCGCAGGGGGTACATGGCCGCCCCATGAACCGTACAACCTTCTGAACCCGATAGGTCGGAGTCGCCCTCAACAACCCTGAACCCTAACCGGTACAACCTTATATGGCAAGGGGACTGAAACCGAAGTAATTTAGCCTTATATAGCAGGGGTATATGGCCGGCTCTTGAACCATACAACATTCTGAACCCGATAGGACGGAGTCGCCCCCAACAACCCTGAACCCTAACCAGTACAAACCTTCTAAGGCAGGGGTCACATGATCGGCCCTAACCAGTACACTCTTCTATGGCAGGGGACACTTGGTTGGCTCTAACCAATACATGCTTCTGAACCCGAAAGGACGGAGTCGCCCCCAACAACCCAAAACCCTAACCAGTACCGCCTTCTAAGGCAGGGGGCACATGATCGGCCCTAATCAGCACAATCTTCTATAGCAGAGGGCACATGACCGGCCCTAACCAGTACAACCTTTTGAACTCAATGGGACGGAGTCTTCCCAAGAAAAAAAAACAAAAACCTAACCAATACAGCCTTATATGGCAAGGGCACATGGTCGGCCCTAACCAATATATTATGTAATTACATGTTGGAACCTAGTATTGCATGACATCATGATTACAACTATAAGAGCTAAACATATGGCATGTCGTAATTAGACACTGAACAACATATAGGTGAAATATTAAAATAACCATATTAGAATGTTGACAAAACCATTTGGAACAGTTGATAGAATTATACTAAAATGTTGAACATCGTAATAAAAAATGGTAACATTGTTCAAACTTGGTTCAAAAACATATTCAATATTTGTTCAAACTTAATTCAACAATTCAATGATCTGGTTCAACATTACCGCTTGTGTTGCTGTCTTGAGGTGCAGGACGGAGAAGCCAATGTAAACATAGTCAACATTTTAAAATACCATATTCGACTTTTATTGAAGCTTATTTCAACAATTCCAATAAACTAGTTGTACATTTTTCTGTGAGAATATTAAAGGAATATATAACTAATATCGAACATGTATATCAAAATGTTGAATTAGTACATTTCGAACGTTGAATTTTAAAAAGAACTAAAATATTTCCATATTGGATCTTGTTTTGTTACATAAATTCTAAGTAACACTGTGGTTCAAACGAAATCCAAAACACATTAGTGGTTTGTGAGAAAAAAGACATCACAGTATAAAATCCAAACGAAATCTCTCCCACCACCACTCCACAACAGCAAACAGGACGCTAACATGTGTCCAACTCTCTCCACAAGCCGGTGTGCACCGGACAAGGCATCTCACGCGTTTTCATCTCGTTCGTTTTTTTTTTCCCGCACAGATCTCAAACATTGGAAGACAAATGAAGAAAAATTCTTCCGGAAGATATATAGGTTTTCCGGGTTCCGTGGGCCAACGTAGAGAGATCCATTTCACCGATGCACACGCGATGGCAACGGGCCGAAACCGCCTGTGGACCAAAAGAGCAAAGTGCACGGCCCGTCAGAAAAAACATTCGCGCACAGTAGAAGGTGCTCTCTCCGGCCACGGATTTCACCAGGGAGAGAGAGTTACTTATTCGGGAACATATCAGGT
>CM014277.1:8712009-8738051 GCA_004135705.1 Alloteropsis semialata | reverse complement strand
TTTGGTGTTCTCATGTGGTTTCTTCCTCAGAGTACCGGCGAGGAAGCTCTTCATGAGCTTGCAGTCCTTCAGGGCGTGCTTGACAGGGCCCTCGTGGTTGGTGCACGGAGCCTCGAGGAGCTTCTCGAAGTGGTCCCTTGGCGCCGGGTTCCCTTTGGGTTTAGCAGTCTTCCGCTCGGCCGCCGCCACCATACCGCTGTCGCGCCTCCGCTTGTCCTTCCTTTTCTTCTTGTCGGGTCGAGCGGAGGCGCCCTCGCCGACCGCCTCCGACTGCTTGCCCTTGCCCTGAGGCCGATCAAGGGTTGCAGCGACGGCGTCTTCCCCATCGGCGTAGTCGGTGGCGATGTCGAGGAGGTCCCGGATGGTTCGCGGCTTTTTGCGCCCTAGCTCGTGAATGAGGGTCGCGCAAGTTGTTCCGAATCGGAATGCCACGACGACGTCGGTGTCGGCGGTGTTCGGCAACTCGGTGCACCGCTTGGAGAAGCGCTTGATGTAGTCGCGCAGGGTCTCGTCTTCCCTCTGGAGGCAGTTGCGCAGATCCCACGGGTTCCCGGGGCGTGTGTAGGTGCCCTGGAAGTTGCCGATGAACGCGTCGCACAGCTGTGCCCAGCTGTCGATCTTGCCGTCAGGGAGGTGCTCCAACCATGTTCACGCCGAGTCAGCGAGATAGAGGGGGAGGCTCTTGATGATGAAGTAGTCGTCCTGCGCCCCGCCTGCATGGCATGCTAGCCGGTAATCCTCCAGCCAGACGCTGGGGTTCGTGTCCCCGTCATACTTGGGCACCGTCGTTGGAGCTCGGAAGCGCGGAGGGACGTGAGCGCCAAGGACACGGGGTCCAAAAGCGCGCGGCCCCCTGGGGTCGGGGGACGCACTCCTGCTCCGGTCCTCGTTACTGTCGTAGCGGCCTCCGCGCCGCCTGTTGTAAGCTCGGTGTGGGCGGCGCTCCCGGAGCTCCCGGTGCTCGCGGTGCTCGTCTCGTCGCCCGGCATCTCTATTCACCGTGACCTCGTGATGGCGTGCAGGCTGCTCCAGTTCGTGCTCCCTGGGGCCCCGCTGGCGTGACGCGGAGCTTTCTGCTTGTTGAACTGCTGCAGTTTCCAGAAGCGCGCGAAGCTGTTGATGGAACCTTCGATCTTCAGGCGCCGCCGTTCAGGGTGTTCACGGAGCAGGACAGCAGCCGCTGCGAGGTTCTGGGACGCTCGGTTGAAGACCGGCGCGTCGTTGGCGTTGTTGTCGATGACGATGTTACGGTGCACCTCCCGTGCGCGCGCGGGCGGCCCCTCCATCCGCGTTCTTACCAAGCTCACGGTGAAGTCGCCCGCGCTCGTCCTCGAGTTGACGTTGTGCCTCGTCGAGCTCCCGCAGCCGGGTCCGCCGAGCATCGCCGGCGGGGTCGTTCTTGGGTGGCGCCTTAACGTCCTTGGGCGCCGCTTTGCCGCTCGTCGAGCTGCTCGCGGTCTGTACGTCCCCGTCCGGGGTGTGGCACATGAAGCACTCACGGGAAGGGTCGAAGTTTGGCGGAGCCCACCTCAACCGCGGGTACGAGTTCTGCCTGTCCGTCGCGCCCTTGGCGGCTGGAGAGGTGGAGGAGCTGAGTTCCGTCGACGTCGGGGCGACCGCCAGATCGCGTGGCAGACCCGGCTGTCCTCCCGGGTACATGGCGCAGTAGTAGTCGAGGAACTCATCCCAGAGGAGCTGCTCCTCCCCTCCAACTTGGAGGGCGAGGTTGGTGATCATGTAGGAGAGGTTGCGGAAGTGCTCCTGGGTCGGGCTCCGTCCCAGGGCGGCCGCCAGATCCTCACCTAGCAGGTCGAGGACGTAGGCGGTGGCCCCCGTCGCGACGCGTGGAGGTTCGGGCTTCTCGTCAGGGACCGCGTCGGGGCCGTCGTCGTAGATGGGCTCGGGGCGCACGAAGATGGCCCCGGTGAGGGGCTCGTCCGACTCGCTGAAGACGAAGTCGAGGGAGCCGAAACGTAGGTGAACGCCTGGCGCCAACGGGGCGCCGCCGTGGGCCATCCGGACCCTGGTGAAGCGAAGCGACACGCGAAGTCCCCTACCTGGCGCGCCAACTGTCGGGGTTCTCTACCGCCGGCAAGTAAGATTTCTACGATCACGTGTCAGGGACCGGATGGTGACTTAAGAGACAGGGGATTATACTGGTTCGGGCCTCCGGAGAGTAACACCCTACGTCCAGTGAGTGCCGATGTTCTCAAGTCCAAGTCTGTAGTAAGGGGTACAAACTAGTCGGGAGAGGGAGAGGGTCCCAAGTCCCTGTGTGCGCGTGAGTGTGTTGTGGTTTTATCGGTTGTTCGTTGTCCCTTGTCCCTCACTGGGGCCTCCTTGTCCCCTTTTATAGTCTCAAGGGGAGAAGGGAGTGGGGAGGTAAAAAAGGAGAAAATTACAATGGGCGTTACTACCCCGAGGCCTTTAACTCGCGCCGCATGCCGAGCCGTACGTGGAGCAGGTGTTGACGGAGTGGGCGTCCCGCCTGACCCGGGATCGTACATCCCGGGTGGTTGATGTAGATGACTTCGTGAGTAAGCCTCCGGGTAGTTTCCAGGTCGTGGTTGACTTGTGCCGTGCCGTCTTAGACTCCAGGTGTCCTCGCCGGGCTCCAGGTGTCGTCCTTGGGTCCCAGGTGTCCTTCATGCGCGTCTCTCTGGAACTGTAGGGTTCCTGTTCGGACGAGACGGGCGCTCCTGTGGCTGCCGTGGCGAAGGACGGAGGCCCATCATGCCCTGACGCAGCGAGTACCGAGTGGGTACGGCCAGGGATGGGCAAAAGCTGGGCGGAGCCGGGAGGACTCCTCGGGCGAGCCGAGAGACTCCTCGGCGACGGAGACTCCTCGGGCGAACCGAGAGACTCCTCGGCGACGGAGACTCCTCGGGCGAATCAGGATCCACTCGGAGGCGGAGACCCCTCGGGCGAACCAGGGACTACTCGGAGGCGGAGACCCCTCGGGCGAACCAGGGACTACTCGGTCGACCTCCGAGCTATCTGGGCATGGAGGATCCGCTTGATTTGGGTCTTCGACTTTTGTCTTTGAAGGGTGGATTATCGTTGTGACGTGGATTGAAGGGCTAGATCGGGTACCCCTGATCTAGACCCTCGTCACTTATCTAAAGCATTCCCCTAACAATCAGATGGTAAATACCAGGAGAGGCGGAGGACGTGACATTCCAAGTGTCAGACGTGCTCACGTGATCAACCGTCAGAATCAAGCACCACCTCCACCTCCAAACCCAGCAATGGAGCAGTTTCTACAAGCTCAGATGCAGTTGCTGCAGGATCTTACTGCCACTGTGCAAAACTTACAAGCACAGCAGAATCAGCCGCCACAGATGCCTCCACAAGCCCGGGACAGGCACCGGGATTTCATGAGTCACCACCCACCCACTTATTCTCACTCGGCGGACCCTCTGGATGCTGATGACTGGCTGAAAGTCATTGGCAAGAAGCTGGACATCACCCAGTGTACAGACCGCGAGAGAGTCTTGTATGCTGCTGGACGCCTGGAAGGAGCTGCATCCGATTGGTGGGATGCATACACAGCTGCCCATGCCAACGCCGACACTATTACTTGGGCAGAGTTCAGCAACAGTTTCCGCCTGCATCACATCCCAGCTGGTGTGATGAAACTGAAGAAGAATGAGTTCTTGGCTCTGAAGCAGGGCCATATGTCAGTAAGCGAGTATCGGGACAAATTCATCCAGCTGTCCCGCTACGCGCCCAATGAGGTCGATGATGATGAGAAGAAGCAGGATCGCTTCTTGGATGGCCTGATCAGACCTCTGAAGTATCAACTGCAGAGCCATACTTTCCCCACATTCCAGAGGCTTGTAGACAAAGCTATTGGCCTTGAGAACACTCGCAAGGAGCTCGGTGAGCTCAAGAGAAAGTCCCAGTCACAGGGACAGTCAAGCAATAGCCGCCCGCGCTTCAACTCTCAGCAAGGGTCACAGTTCTGCTCTGGAGGGCGGGATGGAAACTATCAGCAGAACCAGCAGTATCGTGGCCAGCAGCAGCCGCAACGCTTCAATCAGCAGACCCAGCGCAGTCCTAACTTCCAGCAGAACAGGTCTGGCAGTTCATCTGGCACCCCAGTACACAATAGCAACAATAACAATCCTGTCGCACCAGTTCCACCCAATGGCTGCTTTAAATGTGGAGAATTAGGGCACTATGCTAACAACTGCCCCAAGCGCAACATGCAGACACCACAGGGCCAGAAGACTAATGGTCAGAGGCCTGGATCACAGACTCCACAGATGCGCAACGGGAATCAGATTTTCCAAGGCAACAAGGGCCAGCAGAACTACATGCGTGGACGGGTGAACCACGTGTCAGCTGAATCAGCCTAGGATGCTCAGGACGTTGTGCTCGGTACGTTCCTTGTTAATTCTGAACCTGCATCAGTTTTGTTTGATTCTGGAGCATCGCATTCTTTCATTACTGAGCAATTTGTGGAAAAACATGATATACCTATGAGCCTTATGAAGAAAACTCTACTAGTTAGTTCCCCGGGCAGTGAGATGAAGGCTAATCACATATGCCCGCGGGTGAATCTGAAAATCATGGGGATAGATTTTCCAGCCAATCTGATAGTCCTAAAGTCCAGTGGGATTGACGTGATTCTTGGCATGGATTGGTTATCTGGGTGCAAGGGAGTTATTCAGTGTGCCAAGAAGTCAGTGCTCTTGACCAGTCCTCAAGGAGAGCAGATTGAGTTCGTTGCTAGCATGCCATCCACAGATGAAGCAACGGTGAATCAGATCAAGGGAACACCTTTGGAGGAGATCAAGGTCGTGAGTGAGTATCCAGACGTCTTTCCGGAAGATTTACCAGGTATGCCACCCGATCGTGACATTGAGTTCCGTATTGATCTCTTACCTGGTACTGCACCTATATTCAAAAGACCCTATAGGTTAGATGTTAAGGATTTAAGTGAACTAAAGAAACAAATAGAAGAGCTATTAGGAAAAGGATATATCCGTCCTAGCTCATCACCTTGGGGAGCCCCTGTCATCTTTGTTGATAAAAAGGATGGCACTAGAAGGATGTGTGTTGATTATAGAGCTCTCAATGATGCAACCATCAAGAACAAATACCCACTACCCAGAATAGAAGATCTGTTTGATCAGATGAGAGGTGCTAAAGTATTCTCCAAGATTGATCTGCGGTCAGGATACCATCAGTTGAGAATTTGACCAGAAGACATCCCCAAAACAGCGTTCACCTCCAGATATGGGTTATTTGAGTACACAGTGATGTCGTTTGGATTGACCAATGCCCCGGCGTACTTCATGTACTTGATGAACAAGGTGTTCATGGAATATCTTGACAAGTTTGTAGTGGTGTTCATCGATGATATCTTGGTGTTTTCTCGGAATGAAGAAGAACATGAAAAACATCTGAGATTGGTACTACAGAAACTCCGAGAGAATCAGTTGTATGCCAAGTTCAGTAAGTGTGATTTTTGGTTGAAGGAAGTTTCTTTCCTTGGTCATGTCATCACCGATGGAGGAATAGCAGTTGATCCCAGCAAGGTTCAGGATGTGTTGAATTGGAAACCACCTACGAATGTGTCCGAGATCAGGAGTTTCCTTGGTTTGGCAGGATATTACCGCAGATTCATTGAAGGATTCTCCAAGATCGTGAAACCGCTCACCTCATTGTTAGAAAAGGAACGAGAGTTCAAATGGGATGAAGCTTGTCAGAATTGTTATGAAGAGCTGAAGAAGAGGTTAACCACGGCCCCAGTGTTGATAATGCCAGATATACACAAAGGGTTCGATGTCTATTGTGACGCTTCATGTCTTGGTCTTGGTTGTGTGTTAATGCAAGAAGGCAGAGTGGTAGCTTATGCATCAAGGCAGCTAAGGAAGCATGAGCAAAACTATCCAACACATGACTTGGAGCTAGCCGCTGTCGTGCACGCACTGAAGATTTGGAGACATTATATGATTGGAAATAAGTGTCAGATTTTCACAGACCATAAAAGCCTGAAATATATCTTCACTCAGAGGGATCTCAATCTCAGACAACGCAGATGGTTGGAATTGATAAAGGATTATGACTTGGATATTCAGTACCATCCTGGCAAGGCCAACGTTGTAGCAGATGCTTTGAGTCGGAAGAGCCAAGCTAACATGGCTATAGCTCGACTAATGCCTCAAGAATTGTGTTGGGAAATGGAACGACTCAATCTCGGGATTCTTTACTCTGAAGCTATGACAATGGAGATTGAACCTACTCTTGAGCAGGAAATCAGGCAAGGTCAGTTAACGGATGCTAAGATCAAAGAGATCAAGACTCTGATTGGTTTAGGTAAAACAATGGATTTCACCGAAGATGAACAAGGCACTGTTTGGTTCAGGAAAAGGATCTGTGTACCAGATATCGATCGTCTTCGTGAGCTCATATTGAAGGAAGCACATGATTCCGTCTATTCCATTCACCCCGGCAGTACCAAGATGTACCAAGATTTGAAGGAGAAATATTGGTGGTATGGTCTTAAGAGAGACGTGGCCACTCACGTAGCTTTGTGCGATGTATGTCAAAGAGTGAAAGCAGAACATCAAAGACCAACAGGTTTGCTTCAGCCGTTGAAAGTACCCGAGTGGAAATGGGAAGAAATTGGTATGGACTTTATCGTAGGATTGCCTCGTACTCGGGATGGTTATGATTCTATATGGGTCATTGTGGACAGATTGACCAAAGTCGCTCACTTCATTCCAGTTAAAACTACATATTCGGGAGCCAAGTTAGCAGAGCTGTATATGTCCCGAATTGTGTGTTTACACGGAGTGCCAAAGAAGATAGTGTCTGACCGAGGTACCCAGTTCACATCTCGTTTTTGGCAGAAACTGCATGAGTCAATGGACACCAAGCTTAATTTCAGTTCAGCGTATCACCCGCAGACAAATGGACAGACTGAGAGAACAAATCAAATCCTAGAGGATATGCTACGAGCTTGTGCCTTAAAGCATGGAGGCAGTTGGGATAAGAGTTTGCCGTACGCAGAATTCTCTTATAACAACAGCTATCAAGCTAGTCTCAAGATGGCTCCATTTGAAGCTCTGTATGGAAGAAAGTGTAGGACACCGTTGTACTGGAGTCAGACAGGAGAAAGTCAGGTTTTCGGACCAGAAATTCTACAAGAAGCTGAAAGACAAGTCCAGATAATCCGGGATAATCTCAGAACTGCTCAGTCACGACAGAAGAGTTATGCCGATACTCGGAGAAGAGAATTGACGTTTGAAGTAGGAGATTATGTGTATCTCAAGGTGTCACCTATCAGAGGTCTCCGCAGATTCAAGGTCAAAGGAAAGTTGTCACCTCGTTATATTGGTCCTTTTCAAATTGTGGAAAGGAAAGGTGAAGTGGCATATCAGTTGGAGTTACCTGAGCGACTGTCGGATGTTCACGATGTGTTTCACATTTCTCAGTTGAAAAAGTGCTTGAGAGTACCCGAAGAGCAACTACCACTGGAAGAGCTTAATGTGCAAGATGATTTGACTTATTCAGAACACCCGGTCAAGATCTTGGAAACATCAGAAAGAGTTACAAGGAACAAAGTCATCAAAATGTGCAAAGTACAGTGGAGTCATCATTCGGAAGATGAAGCTACTTGGGAACGAGAAGACGAGCTCATTGCAGACTTCCCGCAGTTGTATCCCAATCTATCCGAATCTCGAGGACGAGATTCTCTTTAAGGGAGGTAGGATTTGTAACACCCAAATTCCATCATGTAATAAATTATAGCAACTTTGTTTAGGTTGATCTTAGGTTTAATGAATTTATTTTCCTTTATTTAATTTGTGGCCTTAATTACTTGAACATTAAATAATTAATTTTAGTTCAATAAGTGTATGTTGCATCTCATGCCTTGTTTTTGTTTTTGTTTGCTTGAGTGATCTCAAACTCCTATCCAAATTCGAATCCTATCCAAATATCTCTCAAACTTCTCCAAATACAAATTCAAACAAATATCAAACTCAATCCCCTTTCCCTCCTTTTCCTCTCTTTCATTTTGGCCCAGCCCGAACTCCCTTCCCCTTTTCTTTCCTTTCCGCCGGCCCAACCAACCGGCCCATCCGGCCTTCTCCCCCTCCCGCGTTCTCTCTCGCTCTCTCTCTGACCTGCGACGGCCACGGCCGAGCCGCCGGTCTGTCCCGTCTCCCTCCCCCTCTTCAAGCCCTTTTACGGCGCCTTCAATCCGAGCCGCCCCGGACGCCCACCTCCCCCTCTTTCCTCCCTCTGCAACGGGCGCCCGAGCTCTCAATGCCATCAATGGCCGGACCTCCCGCGCTCCTCTTCAATTCCTCCCCGAGCCGAGCCCTCTCTTTCCCTCTCGGCCCCTATAAAATCCGACCAAGCTTCCCCCTCGCGCACACACGCTCCACACCCCTAATCCACCCCTCTCGTGCACCGAATTGCCCGTCGGAGCTCATCCTCGCCGCCGTCAAGGTTCGGTTGCGCCACCGCCTTGTTTTAATCACGCCGGGCCTCCCTTGACTCTCTCTGCTCGATCACAGGAACCCCCGGAGCCCTATTCCGACGACCAAGAGCCGAGGAAGCCGCCGGGACGTTTTCTTCGCCGTTCACCCGAGCTCACCGCCGCCGTTCTTCGTCGCCGACCCTTCTCCGGCCCTCAATCGACGTCCGGACCATCCTCGGTGAGCTCGCCATGCCCCACTGATGATCCCCATGCCATTTGTTCAAGTCCTAGTGCACCATAGCGCCGGCAACGCCCTCGCCGGCGATCCCCCGCCACGGTTCGCGGCGGCGCCGCCGTCTTCCACCGTCGCCGGCGCCCCTTTCATTTTTCAGCCGTCCAATCTAAAATCAAGGGCCCAGATCATTTCCCCGATAACGGTCAACCGGGGTCAAACCCGCTGGCCGCTGGCCATTTTGCTAAAGAGACCCCCGATTTTATCTTAATCAACCCGCAGTCCATGCCATGTGTAAAGTATTTATACATATGCCCTTAGAATTTCTGTTTAGGCCCCTGATCTTTTGAATATTCTAACCCGCCATCCTTTCCTTGGTTATTTCACTTGCTAGCCCCAGAGATCTATGGATATTTATGTTTGTGCCCTCAATTTTTATCAAAACAGTACGCAGACTTTAGTTTTAATTGCATATAGGTCCCTGCAACCTTGTAACTAGCGTAGTTTCGTCGTTTTAAATCCGTTTTGGGCGATTTTCGCGTTCACGCGATCGTCTTTGCATGCTCTTTAGTTTAAGGTGCTTGTTCTATACTTTTAGTACTGTTTGATGTACTGTTTTATTTATTTTGTTGTATGTCTTGTGTGATCGTGTAGAGAACGTGCCGTTCGAGGAAGATCAGGAGCAGCAGCTATTTGAAGAGGACCAACAGCAGTTTGTTGATGAAGGCAAGTGGCCTCCCTCTACATGAACATTCTTTTTGTCCCATTTACATTCATGAAATTCACTTTTACTTTACTGTTATGCATTAATTTTGACGGGTCACCCTTTAGGACATGACTAGATCTTTTTACCTTGAACCTTGTATCACCTGGTTATATCATGGGTAGAAATGCTTAGCTTGCTTAAACTTGGGATGGTTCTGTTACCTTTTATGCAAATGTTAATCATGATTTAATTATGTTGTTATATTCTTGCTTAATTACAAGATCATCATGATTAATTGGAACATGGAGAACCACCCAAGAAAACAGTGCAACCACAGTGTCACATGGCTCTAAACTTAGCTAATTAATTAGACTTGTGGTTGACTAGTGGTCTTACCGTAAGGGCAAGGAGGGGGCCGGTGAAGGGGTCATAGCCCGGTCCTCTTGGAGGAGTAGCCTTTGCTAAGGTACGGCCTCATTAGGGAGGGTTATGGACCTCACCGCTGCCGAAACTCTAGCGGGCTGCTAGTTAGCTTTAGGTCTTTGTAAAGGCTTCGTAGTGAACCCTCGCCACTCACCAAAGGAAGTGTTTAAGGGCCTTGCAAACCCGGGCGACAAAGGGAACACGAGCTGTGGGTAAAGTGTACAACCTCTGCAGAGTGTAAAACTGATATATCAGCCGTGCCCACGGTTAAGGGCGGCTTGGACCCTCACATGATAATTGAACTTTAACTTGATCTTAACTTGTGGTTCCTGGTCTCTTGGTGGAATAATTTTGGGTTATCCTGCTTAATTTTGGGATGGTATAAACTTACATCTAGTAACTAGGTGCTTGCTAATAAAACTTGATCAACTAAAAGTGCTAACCGCATGAGCCTGAACCCCCTTTGATGGCCTTGCATATTCCCCCACTTGTTGAGTACCAACTATAAGTGTACTCACCCTTGCTAAACAACTGCTGTTCAGAAAATAACAATGAAGTGGAGTACTTCAGCGACTTTGATGAGTTCTAGGCACGTCAACCAGTCAAGTGCCTGTGGATGAAGTCAAGGAGCTGTTTTATCGTATTAGGTTGTCGGTGAACGTTTAAGACCTTCGTGTCTATTTACGATGAGTGTAATAAAGTTATGTACTCTCTTTTGTATGCTTTTGAACATTGTCTTTTGATATATTCACTGATGACGTCAACATATGTGTGATGAACGGATCCTGGCACACATATGCGATGCATTCGATTTTGTCCTTAAAATCGGGTGTGACACACGGACATCAGAAACAAAAAAAAAGAGAGGAAATGCAACTACTTAGTTGCAGAGTGCAGCAAGGATTAGCACTACGGGTCGTTTGATTCTTCTGTTCACCGCATCCATCCCATCAAACATAGACAGACCAACGTGCAAGAACCAAACGTTGAGCAAGCAAAAATCATTGTCAGGTGAATCAAGAACTGGATCTTGCGAATCCAGTACTCTGGAAATCAAAGTTCTAGATTCCTGTCCTCCAAAAACTAAATCTTGACATATGAATCAAGAACCCTAGCATGTATGAAAGAGAAGATGAGAAGGGGGAAGAAGGAGACGCGATTACCGGCGAAAAGGCGGCCACTGGAGGGGATGGACGCCGGAGGGGAGACCACCGCTTCGCCGTCACCGCCGGACCTGCCGTGCCCCTCGCGGAACACGTCCCCGCTGTGGAGGGGACGCCGTAGGGCGGGCGGATCCGTGATGCGCTTGCTTCGTCGTCGCCGCCGCTGCCGCCGCCGCCACCGTCGCCCAGAGATGCCGCCGCCGCCACGCAGGGAGTCCAGGATGCCGCAGAGCAGCGCTTCCTCGCGTTGCTACCAACCCTCACGTGGATTTTTTCCACGGCACCTAAGAGGTGGGAGGTTTCCCGGGCCATGGTAGGGGGAAACGACCGGGGTGGGCCGGGATACGAGCCGCGCCCGGGTTAAACGAAGACGTAAAATTTCGTGGGACGGGATATTTTCCAGGCCGGGGTGATCCACGTGGATCGGGCCGCAATCCTGGCCGGGAACACTGAAAATGAACAAGGCCTTAAATGGTGGATTGTTTGTGCACCCAATGTAAAGTTGGTAAAATCAGATTGGTGCGTGCCCTCGCTTGCCTCGCCGCGCCGGGCTGAGACCGTGGGTGTGTCGTGATGCGCAGTGCAGTGAGATGTTTATTTTGCTGCTAATGAGAATTAATTATGATTGTTACTATTAATTGAATCCTACTACCAACTAGTAATTAACGCAATTAATTACAGCATTAGGTCACCATCAACTCACACTAGAGACATATAGGTTCAACGGACCTGCAGAGCCTATATAAGGAGCGCCCTCTTCTCCTCCTCATTTGCACCATTGAGCAATGACACTTTCTTGGCTTGCCCCTTTCACTACTATAGAAACAATTTTCCCTAGCGCCTCATCACCGCCGGTTTAACGAAGCAGCGGTGAAAATGATTTTCGCGGCCGGTTCGTGGCTGGCACCGATGGTAAAAATCAAGACCATTTTCACCGCCGGTTCCAGCCACGAACCGCGGTGAAAACGGTTTGTAACACAAACTGCAAGTGACTCATTTTCACCGCCAGTTTGCACATTGATTTTTTATTTTTCTTTTATTTTCCTTGAACTAGTCGCATGTAAGGAGTGGTCATAACAAATTTCAGTATGATCAGACTTACTGTCTGGACTCTAGAAATTCAAGAAGGTTCATCACATTTTAAGAAAAAAAGGTTAAATATAAAGGATTACATCCAAGAATTATGAAAATTGGCACGAAGTCCTTCTATAGGCGTATAACCTTCTCATAAAAAATTCAACTCATTTTAAGAAAATTAGACTAAACGTTGTTCACAAACACATATATCTCTCACACTCTTTCATACTTTCAAGGAAAACTTAAGTTTTTTACACACCCTAAAACATTATTTTTGCTCATATTATATGAAAATATTTTTTACACGTGTTATATTGCATATAAGTTGCCATGGAGGAGTTTTGAAATTTTTTGAAATGATTTCCTATTTTTTATAGATTATATGAATTCTTAGTACTTACTCCCTCCGTTTTTGTTTATAAGGCGTGCACGCATACCAAGATTCAAACTTTAGAATTTTTGACCAATAATTTAGCTAATATTTTTTATTTTTACAATGTAAACTTCATATGGTTAGATTTGTAATCAAATATACTCTACAATGATCATAAGTTTATAATCATAAACAATATAATATAAGATAAATGAGTGGTCAAACTGTGATTTGCAAGGCCGTGCAAAATCCTATCACGCCTTATAAATAAAAATGGATTATAAATTAATTTCCCGTACATGGATTTTTTATTTTTTATTATTTTTTATATTTTTTCTTGAGTTAGGAGCATGTCAGGGACAACCACAAAAAGTTGCAGCCTGATTAGACTTTAGTTGTGGCCTTTAGAAATTTATGAAGATTCAGAGAGGTTAACATAAAAGGATTGCATCTCTCATTCAATTATAAGTTATGGTGTGGTGTAGTGGTTAGGGGAGTAACGTGCAGCAAGAAGTCGCGAGTTCAAATCCCATAGAATGCAATAAGTGCAAAAGATTATGGTGTTGCAGAAAAGGGTGGGCTAGTTAATTGGAGGGGCTCCCATTTGAGTATATTTTTTTCTATCATTAGGTATTTTTATGCATTTTTTATGTGGTTTTTGAAATTATTTCACTGACGGTTTAAGCCACAAACCGGCGGTGAAAATTTCACCGCTGTTTTGTAATCCAGCGGTGAAAATGATTATTTTCATTATCGATCTTTCACAAGCACACCCCAAACCGGCGGTGATAGGGGGTTACGAACCGACGGTGATGAGTTTTATATAGTAGTGTTTATAAGGATTGGTTCAAACCAAAAAGGTGTTACAAATTTGACGACTTGTCCTATTTCTATGGAGCCAACCGAGCAAGGCTCTTAGACCATTGACATGAAGCGTGGGAAGACCCTCTGATCTCGTTGACTCAACGAAACAAAAAACATTGAGGAAGATGCATTGTTGGCACTATGCCACTCATTGGTGCAGCAACGGCGATGAAATTGAAGCCAAAGGACATGCCGACGCAATGGCCCAATGATTACACAAGATGAAGTTTTCAACATCTTCTCAGCACAATATTGGATGCTACTGATATCACATGGAATTTATGCACGTTGCATAGGCACATAAACAAAATGCAATCAAATCTTCTTTCCAACGGATCAAACGATGATCCTACTAAATAAACAACTTAGGGGGCAGTGACGGCTCAGAGGAGCTCGAGCACGTGGTGCCCGAGAAGAGCTATGGGGGATAGAAGGTTGGGGGAGCGACCGGCGGGGCCAGTGGTGGAAGCGGCGACAAGTTAGGGTTAGGGTTTGTGGTTGCTGGGAGGGAGGCTCCAATGGTCCGCGGCCATAGAAGAGGAGAAGGTCAGGAGTGACGCAGAGGTCTGGCGGTGGTGGCGGGTTGGCTGGCGACAGAGGTGAGGTGGCGCGGGAGTGCCATCGGCTGGCCAGGGCCGGACAACTGGTGGACAGGTGATCGGCGGCGGGGGCGAGGTGGAGGATTGGTTAGGGAGGTCGGGGTCAAAGGCTGGCGGTGGTGGATGGGCGGGCAGCGCGCTGGTGACCCAGTCACCGCCCAGGGCGGGTTGGTGGCCGGCCGGTGAAGAGGAAGATGAAATGGGATGGGCCTAATCCATCCTCCTTTTCCGGATTCTGATAGCCGGATAGGAGCCCTAGGTGTGGACAACATTGTTGGTGTTATGCTCCCGACAGCATAGTTATTAGGACCGGACCGGGCATTGAACCGGCCAGGCATTCGGTTCACGATTTGTTTGTTCGGTTGAACCGACGGCTCAAAGCGGTTCAATAACATTAATTTGTAGTACACAACACAAGGAAACGCATAGCTCAATGGTGTGCAAGCGAGCTCTCGAAGTGGAAGACTTGTGATCGAATCCCACCCGAAGTGGCCTGATCCGATTCCTCGGTCTGGTTTTTCTACCGGTTTCCAAGAGGAAGACCTGTGATCGAATCCCACCCAACGTGGCCTGATCCGATTCGTCGGCCTGTTTTTTCTACCGGTTTCAAATAAAACCTAGTGGTCCATCTGGTTTATAGCGGGTCGATCGTTTACCTGATCTTTTAAGCGACCCGAACCGCGGAGGCTCCGATCCTCGGTTTTTTCGGTCGAACTACCGGTCCGGTCCGCGATCCTAATAACTAGGCTCGAGAGCAGGGCGGTTTGATATAAACTTTTGAGCCCCATTTTAAATGTGGGGTGGGTTTGAAAAACTGGAGGTTGGATAAAGTATTTCTAATATTTGGATCGTGGGTTTGGAAAAAGAAAGTGAATTGAGAATGTGATAATACGAAGACATCATTTTTTTCATTTCCCATCAACTTAAACCTGGAGAGTGGGATGACATTACAAATTTGTCCTTCCTTCTCATAATCTCATTGGCTATTTCTTTTATTTTGAAAGGGTATTTTGGTCATTTAAAATACTAGGTAATAGCCCCGCGCTGTTACGGGCTAACAACATGATCAAATAGGCATCCAATTATATGGAGTACTATTATATCGATCCTTGATATTTTGTACAATCTACTTAATTTGAATGGCATAGCTTACCATAAATGCCACGGATTCAAAATAGATGGAGTATATCTATCAACATAATTACCAAGAAAATATTATTTTGATTCGACATTTGTTCACAATTTACACCATTTGATACATCGATTTGAGGCAGAAGAAGCAGATCTAGCCGCCTTTCATGATCCATGGTTTACTAACAAACCAAATCCACCATTAGGAATGAAAACGGTCGGAAAACAGTATCACAAATTTCGCAAATGTAGAAAACAAAATCGGTACGGTCGGGATTTTTCTATATTTTATCAAATGAATAAATCAAAATACTGTGCAGTATGGTGAAAAAATTAGTTGGAAATTAAAACTTTTGAAATTCGGTAAAAAAAAGGAACAGTTGAAAATTATATCATAATATGGAATACAAAATCGGTCGGAATGGGATTTATCCTGACCGTTTTCAACCCTATCCACCATCAATGATTCATCACTGAACTTTGTGGCATGCAGTGGATTGTTCCAACCAATCATCAGTCATCACAACCTCTAGCTACGCGGTAAGGCGGACAATCCAAAAGCATCATTTTTTTCCTGATATTTAGATCTATACGTTTGTATGCAATTTCAAATAGCGGGAACTAATTAATAACAGACCCTGTACCAACCACTCTTAACCGTGTTGTAAACCATGGACGTGAATAACAACATGTAAATTATTATACAGATGACAACATGTAAAACATTTCAACTTTAGGATATTACAGCATTGTCCTTGGAACACTGTGGACATATATGTGCAGCTTTCACCATCCTCCTCAACAAAAAGGCTCAGGTCAGCAGTGTTCATGTTGAAGCACACCCTAGGATAAAATTTCATCAGGGGGAGGACAAATCTGGTAAAAACACAGGGCTATGATTTCAACTAATATCGAACCATTTCAAGACCAATGCTACTGATTGTCCTACCTAAAAATACTAAGAAGGATCGGCAACATCAGGCAATTCACCTAAGCTTACCGCCTAAGATTTCTACAGGCCAATCATCTAAAAAATGGTTTATGAAAAAATGCTTTATGATAGGCATGCATAGTTTGAGAGTTTCCAAACAAGTAGCCTCAAAGCAGAATATTTTTCACGAACCGCGATAAACTTGTCAAATTCCTAAGAAAAAACATCAGAATCATAATAAGATGCATGCATAACAAACTTTAGTCTTTCCATTAGCTTAGATGGATGAAAAATGCATTGGCGCAACAAAGACACCCCTCCATTTTGTCAATGATCATGAGGTCCTCTGAGTGGCTTATTGTCAAGGATCCATTATGTTGGCATCAAATACACTCTTCAGCAAGGTGATGCTCCAAGCCATCCCACACAGAGCTAAATTAATGGCACATAACTACTACTAACTCTCAAGTATCCATCTGTCATGAAAATACAGCATGGGGCAGTTGAACACACTTTTACAGTTTGGTTTGTCGATCATATCTTCAATGTTAGTGAAATGTATTCGATCCGAGCAGTTCATATGTAACTTCATCCACACCCCCTTCTTGCCCTGTAAAAAAGGGAATTAACACCATAAACACATGACATGTTTGAGGGTTTTTTTTTGTTGGGGGGGGGGTGATCAGTGGCGATGCTGCAGAGGGTTTAGGTGGTGCAGATACACCACCTAAAAAATTAAAATCTAGTGATTATGAGTAATTTTTCACCATGTATATGTCTCAAATTCATAGAACTATAAAGCAGATGCACCGCTCTCTAATTTAGTCTAGCTTCATAGAAAAAAACTGTGAAATCAGAATGACATGTCAAGAACAAGCTAATCTGGCATGTGATGATCATCAATAAGGATGTATGAACTCTCATTTAGATAAGAAAAATGGTTAACCTAGCTAGATCTTCATAGGCATCATAACTTGCAGATGAATGAAACCTTTGAAGTATACAGGTTGAGGTAGAGTGGTTGACAAGTATTATTTCAGGAATAGTGTAGTAAAATTTCAGGAAGTACTACGTTTTCTTGAGTAGCAATTTATCCTCTAGTGATGAAAAACCCTGTTGAATAGACAGATTTCTTGCAATTTGCCCTCTAACAATTTATTGCCAATTTTTTCTTACGGATTACGGTTTACCTTCTAATCCCGCTGTTGTAATGAAAAAAAGTTAATTGACTACTGAAATACAAATTGCTAAGAAAGCCATGATTTCTTTATTTCCCTAGTACTCTTCTGATAGATATCAAAGAAAGTTAATAGCTGAAGAGTTGGCCCAGTTCTGAATTGACCAACTCTTAATACTATTTCAATAGATATCGAATTTGTCCTACTACTAACAGCAATGTCACCATTTTTTGGCTCAGTAAAGGAGAGGGCTCTACTGGACTGCCTGGCAATGACTCAGACTGATTTTGAAGAAGAACTACTTCACCTGTAGAACAAAAAGCAATCCATGTTCTGAGGACATCGACTACAAAAAGTGTTAATGGTTGCTCTGTATAACCAATAATATGACACATTATCTGATCATTGAGTAGCTAAGTTTTTCGATCTGCAAGAACACCAGAAAGTTAACTGACCAAAATCAAATTTAACTGACCAGAAACTTAACTCTATTAGTAGTAGCGAAAATCACCCTTGACTGGTGCTTATCTCGAGATGCCGCAGTATCAATCATTTAATCGCACAACCAATAGAAAAGAGTATACTGACTAAAATAAAACTTGAGAGCAGACTGATTGGGGAGTGTGAACCTCTGTTGATCGTGATGCTGGGAAGGGGCAGTTGGTAATGCCGTGATGGCCACCGGTTGGGGGGCGAGCGCTGCTTCGAATCGACGCAGTCCACAGGGGGAGGGCGGTGAGGACGAAACGTGAAGAGGACAGTTTGCCATACGTCAGACCATCCCTCGCACAGATGCGTTGCCGTCGCCGTCCCTTGAACACGCACAGGAGGGAAGTGGAGGCAGTGGATGGGGCGAGCTGGGCTCGGATTGGGGAAGTGGATGCGTTGCGGTCAGTTTAGGGCGCGGTCGGCAGAGAGGGCGGGAGGCTGGGATCGGCGGGGGGCACGGGCGCGATCCTCGCCTTTTCTCCGTCTCTTCCTTAGCGGTGACGCCGCGGCTGTGTTGTGGTGTGGTGCGGGCGGGGATGGACGAGCGGGGGCTCCGCGGCTTCGGCGGGGGCCGCGGGCGGGAGGCGATGGCGCTCCTGCAGCACCAGCACCACCAGCGGCGGCGGCGGCGGCTGGAGGAGGAGCAGGCGCGGCGCCAGGTGTTCGGCGGGGTGGCGGCGTTCCCGGCGGCGCTGGGCTGGGCCACGGCCAGCAGGTGGACTACGGGGAGGAGGCGGGCGGGCTCGGGGACAGCGACGCGCGGCAGCGAGGACGCTAGGCGGGGTCGGCGGCGAGGAGCCGACCTGAGGATTTGAACAGGCGCGGGCGCTGGTTCTGCGTCGGCGGACGCCAGACGGGCCAGACCGCACGCCCATGGTTCTGTCGCAGGGGCGGCAGAGCCACGGAGGGGCAGAACCATGGGAGTGTCACCGTTGCCTTACGTTATTTTTAGTAGTAGAGATTTCCATGTCACCCGTTCTCAGTCCGTACTCGCACAGCACGCAGACAGCTAGCGGCTCTCGTTGGCGTCGACTAGATCTCGGCATCTCGCCTCCCGTTCCCGTCCTTGCCAATCCTCTCCAGTCTTGGCCTCTGCTCTCCGCCGCCGCAGACTCGTAGCAAACCGGTCGCGCCGTACGTACGCGTGGCGGCGTGGGACCGTGTCGCCATCCGGCGAGCGATTCCCGCGGTCGGGGAGTCAGGGGCCGTGTCGCCAGCGCGCCCAGCACCGCGACACCCCCCTCGCGCCCCGGCGCTCCTTGCGCTCGCCGCGGCCCTCGCCGTTGCAGTGCTCGTCCCCGCCGTGGCAGCGTGCTAGGCGGCCGACGGCGACGCCGCTTGTCTGGACGGGCATCGAGTGCGGCGACGGCTGGGCGAGCGGCGCGCCCTTCGCCAAGTCCCCGTCGGGCGAGGCCGGCGAAGACCATCAATGAGGTACGCCCTTCCCTTCCCTTCAATACTTCTTGCCATGCGCGTCATGTATAGCTGTGGATCCGGCCTGCCTCTACCAAAATTTGTTTTTGGTCGGCGTCATGCTTCTATTGTCAGGACATGCGTATATTTCACAAACACTGGAACAATCTGCAACTGTACAATCCTTCCTGATCCTATTTTTTTACTGACAGCCTGCCCATGTCAGGCTTCAGTCATTTCTATGCATATGGTATTCGTAATTCGGTGATTGTCCTCGCAGTTTAGTTCTTACTGAAATATACTCAGTATTCTCAGTATTATGCCTATTTGGTTTCTGTTTCATGAACAGAATACTGAGTATATTTCAGAAAAGAATGGTTTTCTGAAATAATCATGCGAACCGAATGGCTGTTTACTTTCTTCAATGCACCCTACAATGTGTTCTATCTACACACTTTTTTTGTCTCATCTTGACATTGATTTTTTTAAAAAAATAGACAAAATTTTACATTGATGTCTAATGCTCCATAGGAGATAATTTAATTTTATCCCCAAGTACTGACAATGATGAGAATGCTCAAAAATGTGTACTGAAAATCTATATATGGCTATACCCTTTGCAGTGGGGATTGTAACAAGAGGACAGCCTTACAACTCAATTCCCCACCAATTCACTGCTTGCTTGATTTTGCTGAATTTGATTTCTCGTGCTCTGGATCCCCTGATTGCCAAGCAGGTGGCCATGTAGTCACCACTTTTCATAGTCTGACCATCCCAAGTTAGCAGATAGCTAGAGGAATAAGACAAGTTATAAAAATGGCATAGTTGTCTGCTTATTGCTATACTAGTTTCCTATATTGACAATGTGTCCAGTCGTCCTTAACTTGTTCATTGGAGAATACTGTGTATGATATTTTGGCTAAAGAAGCTGCTAGCATCGATTGGCTGTAATAATGGACAAGATACAACCTGATTGCCCTTATCCTGGATGTTTCTTTTGTGTTATGAAGGAGGCAAACCCTAGTAAACGTAGAGCAAGTGTTCTGGAGTTCTTTAGGGATTTTCCTTCCCAAGACGATGACGGTCAAGTTCTCCCTATTAGCGGTCTCTGGAACACGGCGATGGCTCACCCAAATGATCCCGAGTTCATCAATTTGAGCATATTTGAATGCATGGCAGCTCTTATATGGAAAGGACTGAAAAACAGGCGGTGGCTTGCACATGAGCAGAATATTTACATCCCATATTATGCACCTCACATAATTGGATCATATACAATGAATATGGAGGAGTTTGCAGAGCGTGCTGTTCGCGCTGGTGTAATACCTCCATTAGTTGAACTGTTAAGAGATAGGCTGACGTGGGTGGAGCAAAGGGTTGCTGTTAGAGCTTTGGGGCATTTGGCGACATATCCTAGTACATTTCCTGCAGTTGCCCATCATGGGAAGTACTTGAACTTCTTGCTTTGAGCTCCCTAGAGATTGTGTACTCTCACTTTTACCAATTTGTGGATCGAAGACTTGGCTACCACTGCGACCTTCTTACTCGTGGCATTTTTTTTTAGAAAATGGAATTGTATTCCGGCCTCTGCAGTAACCCACACAGCCTTCTGGCCTCTGCATGACTGCACACAGCTTTGTTTATTACAAACATCTAAGAAAATATCTTAAAGAACTTTAGTACATGAAAATCAGTACTAAAGACCGCCTAGTCCAAAATCTATTGAGGTCACTTGTAGCCACCATGAACGCCGATCTCCTATCTTTGGTCATCGTTGAGTAAGGAATGAGACATACAAATCTTGTTGTCGCTTCCCGGCGGTCTTCTCCAGCGGATCGGCAACCAAGAATGTGGTCACCTCCGCTTTGATTTGCCAAGCAAAAGCAAATCCAGCCAACACTGGCCGCCACCTCATGGACCATGCATCGGCTGTTATCTACGCATCGAAGTGACCTCGAAGGAAATCTGTTGGACGTAGATGGTGTCGATCTGCCACCCACCACCATTGCTCCAAGCTAATCATGGTGTCGCCATCAAGGACTCCAAGACGACGCCTCAAGAGGAAAGCAACATCCAGACGCTGCCGCCGCCCGAACCAGCGAATCGGTTCTTAGGTTTTCACCTGGATCTGTCCTTGTAGCCTCCCGGTGACGCCACTGAGCGGAGCTGCCCGTTGATGAGGGGTCAGCCTCCTCCGAGCGGATCCGCCACCACGGGCCCCAGGGAGGCGATCCAGCGGCCTCGGACGTGGAACAGGCGATGGAGAGTCGGGTGGCCAACTGCCACCGCGACGTCGCAGCCCGTCCGCCCACCGCCGCCCTCGTCGGAGTCGGCCGAGATGAGCCAGCAGCGCGCAGATCTGGTCCACCGTGGCGCGGATCCGGCCACCCTCGGAGCAGTTCTGGCCTCCCTGGAGAGGCTCCAGCCGCCAGCCATGGCTAGGGTTCGAGATGGAGAAGGTGCCGAGGGGAGAAAGAAGGAGGGGATGAGGGGGCTGCCCCGTCGCCGCCCTCCTCGCAGCCCATCGGACTTCCGGCGGGCGGCTCCGGCGGCGGCGCAGGCTGGTGATGGTGGTGGAGGGGGGGTTGCGGCTGGTGGGGCATGGGTGGTGTGGAAATGGAATCCCGCAAAGCTGAGGAATGGGCAAGTCAACTGCAGTGCTGGTCTTTGCAACTCATTAACTTCTTTGCATTTAAGCCTGAATTCCTCCATGATATTTGCAAGGCTGATTTTCTAGCCATGTTACCTGGAATGTGGGGTGGACTTGTGAATGAGAACTCACCTGCTGGTGTTGATTTGCTAAGAACAATTTGCCAAAGCAAGGTTGGCCGAGGTCATGTTGTTAACAATCCTGGTACTGTTGATGCTTTATGCAACGTCGCTCGTTCTTCAGATGACTGGCAATACATGGCAGTTGATTGTCTAATCTAGCTCGTGCAGGATGCAAGTAATTGTCATAAGGTAAGATCTTGTGATGTAGATTTTGCTTGCTCAAATTAGTTACGTTGAAGGCATAAGACAACTATGCACAGCAGCTTAGAAATGATGACTACAGTAAAATAAAAATAACAGAATTCCTCATACAAGAAATAAGAATATTTATCCAATCTTTTAAAAACTAGGTTGGGATTTTATTGCTCATCCTAATTATATGTTTTGTATTATGCCCGATGGTTTCCTGAAATAGCATTGTCCTAAAATGAATACATATGTTCTTTTTTCTGGTTCATTCAGCAACTATCTGTTAACTGTACTTTTGTTAGCTCTAGTCATTTAATTTTTCCTCCCTTGTGCAGGTTATGGATAAAGTTGCACCAACACTGATAGATATAGTAGATATTTCAACACTAGGTGATTATAAAAAGCTTGGTGTGACACAATTGTCACAGTCCTCCAAGAATGTATACAACAGAGTGGGAACTCACGCTGTACAATTAGTACTCGGACCAAAACAGAAATTGATGAGCTTTTGAGATGCAAGCAAAGTTTGAAATTGGAAAAGAGTATGCCAAAGGAGGATCTTCATATAAAACAAGCTGCAGCATTGGTTGTAAAATTGGAAGGCAATTCCTTGTTCTCTTCAGGGAATATTGCAGGTGCTGCAGAGAAATACTCTGAAGCACTTGCGCTATGTCCAATGAAGTCCAAGAAAGAGCGGGTGGTGCTTTACAGCAATCAAGCTCAGTGTTACCTTCTCCTGCAGCAGCCGTTGGCCGCCATAAGCGATGCCACTCGAGCATTGTGCATTCATAGCCCTGTGAATCGTCATGCCAAGAGTTTGTGGAGAAGTGCTCAAGCATATGATATGCTTGGTTTTGCAAAAGAGAGCTTGTTGGATGCAATACTTTTCATAAACGAATGCTCAGTCAAATGATCCTGACCTATCCATGAAGCAAAACAAAGTTCCTGAGTATGCTGAGCGATTGGTAAAGAAGCAGATGCGTGCCATTTGGCTGTTCACGAAAGCAGCTCTGAAGCATGGTGGTGTTCATTGTGAAGGAGATGCCAGCGATGCTTTTGGTCAAGAGGCTGATGACAGCTAGCGAAAATGATGCTGAGAATGATACCAGGGGAGAACATGTCGAAACTAAATGGAAGAATGATGACCACCAGGAAGATTTCTGTGAGAAAAACTGAGGAACATGTACAGATTGTTTAGAAGCTAGATATCTTTGCAACAAGAAAAGTTAGTCTCTTGGAAATGATAATTTCAAGCACTAGCAGTTTCTTTTTTTGGCTTTTGCCAAAATCCCTTGCTATTTATATTTCACATTTTCTTAGCAATTTATGTATGTGTTGCCTGTGCTTGACAGGCTGAACTTGTATTTGGAAGGTGTCGTCGCTCGGAGCAGTTGCAGAAGCAGCTGCTGGGCCTTCTGCACCATCAATCATCTGAGCTTTCAAAAGGATCTGGTCTGGTGTCATTTTTATCGTCCTCATCAGAACAAGGTTCAATTGAATTCATTTCTCTCATCTTCTTGCTGGGTCAGTTGAGTTGCGCCTGTGACTGTTCAGTTTGTTCCTAGGCGTTGGCACCGTGTTTGTAAAATGTGTGTATTTCACCAGTGCCAACTCTTTGAATGAACAAAACTGTGCATTGTTTTTTCCTCGTTTCTGGCTTCTGAAGTTTGGCGAAGCGGCCATAATCCTGGCACTCTTCTCTTTCCATCTTTCCTCTAGAATGTGAAGGGCACGATTTCCTTTGCTTTAGGGTGTACTCGGTTCCTCATCAGAATAAGGTTCAATTGAATTCATTTCTCTCATCTTCTTGCTGGGTCAGTTGAGTTGCGCCTGTGACTGTTCAGTTTGTTCCTAGGCGTTGGCACCGTACGTGTTTGTAAAATGTGTGTATTTCACCAGTGCCAACTCTTTGAATGAACAAAACTGTGCATTGTTTTTTCCTCGTTTCTGGCTTCTGAAGTTTGGCAAAGCGGCCATAATCCTGGCACTCTTCTCTTTCCATCTTTCCTATAGAATGTGAAGGGCACGATTTCCTTTGCTTTAGGGTGTACTCGGTTCTTCGTATACCTTGCCAATTATTATGCGATGTAACAAGTAGGAGTTTGAGATTGGGTCGTGCTCGTACGTTGAAATAGATGACGTGGATAGGCTGAGAGGAGAGGTTCAGAGATGGTGGGCTGGTAGCGGATATGAACTATATAGATATATATAAGATTAGTGTGCTAGGCAAGCGCAAAATCCCGACAAATGTGGGGAAAAAAAGAGGGAATGAAATGGAGTGCGTGTGCGCCATTATTTTGTGCCTTTTTGTTGTGTGCTGTCAACATGCACATCAATGCTTTATATAACATGGGTGAACGAATTGTACTACTGCTACAACTTCTTCATGCCTTCAAGGATACTCGTACACCTTCGCTTTGATCTCTTGGTTCCTTTTGGTATAGGGCAGCAAACACTGCCGTCAGCCTACATAACAAAGCTCAGTGATCCATCCAATTTACTGGTGCGACGAACTGACGATCAAATTCACATCAACAATACTTAAAAGGAAAATAATAAGAACCAGTTCAAATCCAGCAGCGTTGGTCTTAAAATAAAAATACAAAAACACCGTAGAGTCATGACACAGTACTGTACTGATGGTCCAGTAACTTTTTCTCTGCCACTCAAATTTTGTAGCATTTCACATGTGCATTCAGTTTAGCTCTCACTACGGGAAAACCCACATTTGCCGAGTGTCTAAGTGTTCGCCGAGTGTCAAATTTCGGGCACTCGGCAAACAACATATTTGCCGAGTGTCCAGGTAGAGACACTCGGCAAACAAAAAACACTCGGTAAAAGCAAGCTTTGCCGAGTGTCGACGCTCGGCAAAAGGGCTCACGTGCCCGCCACGTGCATGCCGCGTGACGGACCCTGACGGCAAAGGAGCGGCCGTTATACCTTTGCCGATTGTCACTAACTGACACTCGGCAAAGCTTGCCACGCGGCACTGCGGTGGCCTATGAAGTGGGCCCTGTGCTCTTGTTTGCCGAGTGTTAGGGCAAGCACTCGGCAAACAAATATCTTTGCCGAGTGTTAGACCTTGACACTCGGCAAACCGTGAACAAAAAAAATCTCCATTGCCCAAACTTTTTCTACACTCCTTACACACCTCTTACTACTCCACATTCAAACTTGGTGTACTTTTCGGTCTGTTAGCTATTTTTAATTAGTTTATTTCATTTCTAGGTATTTTCTTGAATAATTCAATTTTGAACTGGAAGTTAGTTAAATAATGAAATAAAGCGAGTCAAAAAATGATATTCATGGTACTGAGTCCATTTTGAGTCCCTATCCATGACATCGAAGGAAATTTTAAATATTTGTTTGTCGATACATGACCGTGATCGTGTGACCAAATAGTTTTAAAATTATAGAAAATACAAATAATGTTCGATCAACATGAGATTTGTCTGGATGCCATGTTATGATAAATGAATCATGTGGTAAATAGTAGAGAAGGTTTGGAACAATATTTCACGTACGACCCTTACAAACCGGAGAATGTCCGGAGAAGATTCGCAGAGTTGCTAGGGTTGCAGCTACATTTCGGTCAATAGAGAAAATTGAATTGGTGTTTGCTTTGAAAACATTTTCTATTGTCAGTAGACAACCTGTTTTGGTTCATATGATTTTTTGGTAATTTTTCGGTATTGTTTGATATTTTTTAGCTATTAAATGCAATTTCAAAAAATTAGTTGATATAAATTGTATTAGAGTTATAATTTCATCAAATAATGAAATAACACTCGTAGAAGCATGAAATATATATTGTTTAGTGAAAATGACAAGTATTTTTCAAAAATCTAGTGTCGGATTGAATTGTATTTAAAATAAAAGTTTGAATTGTTAAATGAAATAACAAACCCCATTTGCCGAGTGCTAGCCGAGTGTCGGATCATGGACACTCGCAAAGGTCCGTATAACCCGGGCCCCGCCTTCTCCCTCACGCCTCCGCACACGCAAAACCAACCGGCCTTCTCCCTCACGCCTCTCTTCTCCCCCACGTCCGACCCCCCGCCC
>CM014277.1:8698791-8708844 GCA_004135705.1 Alloteropsis semialata | reverse complement strand
CATTAGCAGAAGATGGTCAATCGAAGGACCATGAATACCGGAGTTTGTACGCTAGGCCTTGATGGGGTCGAGTATTATGGAATAATTGAAGAAATATACGAACTTGGTTTTGGTGGATGCAAACCTCTTAATCCTGTCATATTCAAATGCCATTGGTTTGATCACTCCGCTGTGAGACGGACCCCTAACGTTTGGGCTAGTCGAAATTCAACAATCATCCGTCTATGCCAGAGAAGATGTATATATTGTGGCTCAACAGGCCACACAGGTTTATTACCTCTCGTATCCGTGTACAACTGACAAGCGTCTTCAGGGTTGGGATGTTGTGTACAAGGTATCGCCACACAGTAAAATACCTGTCCCAAACAATGAAGATTACAACTTCGATCCAAACACGTATGCCGGAGAGTTCTTCCAAGAAGATGGGCTAGAAGGGAGTTTTGTGATAGACTTAACCGAAGCGGAAGAAATGGAAGTGGAACAAATGAATGAACAAGTGGACGATGGAGATGTGGTTCTTAACGTGAAGGACGTGTAGTTACTTGAAAAAATGCGTTTAGGCGTTGACAGTGATGATGATGAGATGGAAGGACCTGAGGAAAACGGGCATGAGGATCTCAAAATGCATGATAGTGATGATGAGATGGAAGTAGAAAATCTCGATCATGATGATTATTTCTAATACATGTATGATCCTAGCTATTTTATTATTTATAATACCATGTTAATTACTTTATATATTTTGCTCAATTTGCATCTCTTTCTAATTATATTTTGCTTATTTTGCATCTCTTTCTAATTATGTTTATTTTGTCTTTTTCAATGTAGGTGACTGAGACAAGATGGTGGGCGGACTTAGAAATGTCAACTCGCTTTACCAGAGGCGGCCTGAGGGGTCTGGGAGCGATGGAGGCAGGGGGCAAGGGAGCGATGGAGGCAGGGGGCGAGGGAGCGGTAGATGCAGGGGCCGACGGAAGGCCAAGGCACCGACCCCTGTAGCTTCGTCGTCGTCTTCGTCTGAAGACAAGGTTCCTGCCGCGGTGGTGGCGGAGGACGAGGTGGAGTCGTCGGAGGAGGAGGGGAGGGAGGCGGGGGAGGGGTCCGCGTGGGTTTCGCTTCCGCTAACAAAATATGGCAGCGAGGTCCCCCACAACTGCCGAAGCGGCCGATACCTTTAGCACATCGTCCAAGGATTCGACCGGTCGGTGCGAGGTAAGAAAATTTATATGTTATCATTCCATTTTTATTTAATATGTTGAAAAACACTATAGAAACTAACAATCTGTCTTAATCACTTTGCAGGGGTTGGAAAGTGGTAGAGCCAGGTGCTTCTCACAGACGCAAGGTCAACGGCATCCTGGGTCTTCTGCGCAGGGCAAACTACCCTGGCATAGTTAGGCACCACGGAGTCGAGGAGCCGGCGGAGTCGTTCACCCACTACTACGACGCCACTGACGACCTCGAGGATCGGGAGCACAGGCGCTTCCCCAACAAGGCGGAGCGGGGGCTTGCCGAGCTGTGGGTAAGTGTTTCCCGCACTACATCTTTCAACACATATATATGCAGGATTTCTACATTTGTCACCACTACATCGCATATATATGCAGGATTTCTACATATGCGAGCAGGGACACGAGGTGGAAGCGGGTGAGCAGGCAAAGCTGGCGGCTCATAAACTTGTGAAGGACATGGACTACGAGGCGCGCGTTCAGGCCGTCATTGACTTCTGGAAGGATAGAGGAATTAAGTACTCAAAAGAAGAAGCAAGAACCATCTACCTGACCCACAAACAATACCTCTCGGTAAATAAAAAACTTTAATTACGATTCCTTCAGTGATTAAGTACGTATAATCTAATCTTCTTATACTTGATCCCGTGTAGGCGATTCCGTGGTGGTGTGCCTCGCATCCCGAGGCTTGGGAGAGGATGGTGAACGAGTGGTCCTCCTTCGAGTGGATGGAGAGACACTTGGCTGCCCGGGAGCGCCGTTTGCTGATGCCAGGTCCATCACACCATCAGGGCAGCCTTACCATCGACGAATATCGTGAAAGATGGGTATGACAAATCATTTTTTTAATTCTAACGCTCAATTCTGCAAAATTTCTAATCATATTGTTTTTTTGTGTTTTGTAGTCGGCGTCACATGAAGGCGAGCAACTGACTGAGTTCCAGGCTATTGCCTTGTCCCACATGGGCAGGGTGACGTCCGGTACAACCCCGAAGCTGGGCCAGAGGCGTACAACAATCCCATGGTCCACACCCGCCTCAGTACGTACTTGGAGATGGGGAAGCAAAAGCATGGGCCTGAGTGGGATCCGGCCGCCCAGCCGCTTGATGGAGAAGTCATCATGAGGATGGGAGGAGGCAAGAGGCATGGGAGGTACACCATCGACGACAGCACGCTCGACACGGCCACTACCCCCACATTCTCCCAGATCCGAGCTGGTAGCGCTAACCGGACACTTTCGTTCATTTTTCCATACCTTTGGATTCTAACACTTTGATGGAATATTGCAGGCCCAGCTAGAAGAGGAGAGGAGGAGAAGGGAGGAGCTGGAGGCCCGGCTGGACGCTGAGTGGCAGCGATCGGAGGAGAACGAGCGGCTCTGGGCGCAGCAGATGATGGACTGGTATAACTGGTTCAGTGGCATGGCAAGGAACATGGGGCAAACTCCGCCACCGATGCAATTCGCCCTGCCAACGATGACACCTCCAGCATATTCTCCTGTGAGTCACTTGAGAACTTTATAATTTCATTTTGACCAATGACAACCTTAGAAAACTTTGTTACACAACCATAACTTAGAAAACTTAGCTCTAGTTTGTTTCTGCCCTAAAACTTGTGCAGAATTTTACTGGATCGGCGGCGGCGTCGAACGAGCCTCCTGCGGACGAAGATCTGTCGACACGGCTAAGCCGCAGACTGTTCGACCCACCGCCACAGCCTCCTCAGTGATGCTCTTTGTGAACGCTTTGTGCCTGTGAACTCGCGGACTTAGGGATGTCGACGAATAAACCTTATTGTGCTTGTGAGTTGTGTTGTCGAACTATGTGTGATTGTGGATTTATGGTTGCGATACTATTTGTTATGGTTATTGTGGATTTATGGTTGTGAATTTGTGGTTGTGGATTTAATCTATATCAATTCCCTGTAATGTGTATTGTCGTCTATATGAACTGCCTGTAATGTTTGTAGAGTGGGGGCACGTTATATCAGACCTAGCAAATAAAATAGGGGCAGTTTTGGCACCTTTGCAAAAAAGAGGGGCTTTGCCGAGTGTTTTTGCCTAAACACTCGGCAAACACGTGAATTCTGTTACTTTATGGTCACGTTTGCCGAGTGTCAGGGCTTTGCCGAGTGCTTCATGCACCAGCACTCGGTAAAGAGGTACCATTCTGGTACCTTATGGTCATAGTTAACCGAGTGCCACGTGTAAACACTCGGCAACTAGTTAGGCTTTGCCGAGTGTTTTAGAGACACTCGGCAAAGGATCGCTGCCACGTCATAGTGACATCAGCGCCTTTGCCGAGTGCCCACGGCCCACACTCGGCAAAGGCCCGCCGTCCGCCGTCCTCCGCCGTCGACGCCACGTCGGCGTGACGTCATCTAACGCGGGCGCGCCGTCTCGGGGCCGTTATGCACTTTATTTCGTCGAGTGTGGCCCCAGGCACTCGGCAAAGTCTTTGCCCGAGTGCCTGTAAAAAGACACTCGGCAAAGAGGCTCTTTGCCGACCAAAACAGTGCCGAGTGCTCTTTGCCTAGTGTCACACTCGACAAAGGCTTCGCCGAGTGTATTCTGGCCTTTGCCGAGTGTCTCCGACACTCGGCAAATGAGCTGTTTCCAGTGGTGTCTGATATTTCTCCTCTAAAAAAATTAGTTAAAAAATATTAAATACTCATATATAATCTTTTTCACCCACCAACTGATTGACCCTGTGAACTACGCAACTACGCAGGTCAAAAAGTCGTGGACGACGTATATAATTTGACGGGTTTTAGAGGACAGGTGGTTACCTCTTCAGACTAAATAACTCGAGCCATATTTCTCCTTCCTAAATTAACCGCACATATGCATTCATGATCTTTGATCTCCTCTATGATCATTTATCTTTTCTACTATATTCGTAAACGACATGTGTGTTAGGGGTTGTTTGGTAGAGCTTCATCTGATTCTGATTCTCTGTGAAAGTTGATTCAATGAGAGAATTGATTCTGTGGATGAAAGTGATTCTCTTTTATTCTCTAGCATAAGCTCTTAAAATCAGGATGAAAAATCACTTCACAGAATCAGGAGAAGCTAATTTTTCAGTTCCCAGACTCTTAGTTCATTTAAGAGAACCACTTCACAGAATCAGCAGAGAATTACTTCTGTCTGAAAAGCTGTTTGGCAGAGCTCCTGCTAGATTCAGGAGAGAATCAGGTCTGGGAATTCTGCCAAACAGAGCCTTAGTTCTCTCATAGATACAAGTTAGTCCCGCTTGCCCTCGCCACACCTGGCCCTTGACTGTGGCTGGGTTGGGGAGGTCCACCAGGGAGGGAGGGTGGAGGGGCTCCCCGGCCAACATCTCCACAGCCGGCCGGATGGCAGCGACCATTGAAATGGTCCCACAGGGTTTACATTATTGATAAATAAAAAATATCGTAGGATGGAGATAAACGGGAATATCGAATATATTGGAATTCCATGGGTGATAGAGAAATTTTTTTGAACAAAATTTAGGTAAAAACTATCATTTTGTTTAGAAATGATTATATATTATCTCCAAACCATACAACAAAAACTACACATAATAATATACAAACATAAGAGGGTGCGGCCGGTAAAGGTGCGTGCGAGCGCTCGTGGCTTGCTAGTTAGTAGGCTAAATTCAAAACACCGATATTTTAAGGTGATAATCTAATTTTACTGACCCCCTAGAGATAAAACAGAAATATCAGAATTATTGAAAATCTATGGGTGATAATGTGAGCCTGTCCTGTCACCAATAGGTCGGAGAAGCTGGATTGGGCGGAGGAGAGGTGCCGGAGCCAGACATGTTCGATCTGCCGGAGGGAGGGGTGGTGCAAACCTTGGGTGGGGTGGAGATGGAGAGCACGGCTAGATTCTGTCATGGAGGGTGCGACATGAAGAGACACTGAACTAGAGACATCTCTTTCTTTTTCCTCACGAAACCGAACAAGTACGGAGGACATGTGTAGCCATAGGTAATGGTGTGTAATTATCGCCCAACTCCACGAGGTTAGAAACAAGTGTTTTTGTGCACCCCTTGATGAGCTCTATAAAAAACATGGAGCTGGCCTTCATCTCATTTTTCTTGGAGCTGCTCCTTGGTGGGGCTACCCCGTTTGGCTTGGATGTTTGGGAGCGGAGCAGTCCCAAACAGGGCAAGTTTCCACATAAGAACCAAATATGGACGGATCTTACCACCTTCGTGATTTGATGAAAATAGAAATTCGGCGTACTATTTTTTATCCCTATCGGTTTAGGTACTTGCGGAGCAAAGAAAATCATATGTAGAAGGCACATGCAGAGAGAACATTATCCATGGCGAAATTGCAACTTTATTTATATGGAATAATGTAGGCGCCTCATTAAAAATGCACCCTAGACAGGACAAGTAGGGCTCCTTGTAAGGAAAAGAGTACAACATATGTAAACAATGCTAAACAATACAAACAGGTGGCACGATAGGCACACATATATTATTGCTCTTACTAAAGTAAAATAAAATGCAGGCTCGAAAACATGCTAAACAATACAGGCTTGCTTAGATAGCAATGCACTAGAGTTATATGCCAGTGACTTTTAGATTCTCAGTTTTAATTAGGGCCTGTTTGGCAGGTCTCTTGCTCCTCCTAAAACGGTTCCACTATGGCTTCTGTGGTGAAGCGGCTTATTTGGCGGAGCCAAAACATTTTTATAAAATGTTTGGAAGAGCGGTTTCTCCTAGTTTTCTTGAATTGATGAAAGAGGTCAAATGTCTAATTTACCCTTGGCTAGTATGATTAATTTTATGTTGCCCTTAATTTATAGTGATTGTATAAGAAATAAAACACTAAGAATAGAAAAAATATTTAACCACTAATTAAGGGAGTTAATATACTTTTTTTTGGAAGCCAACCGGCAGGGGAGGCCCCTACCCGAGTTAATATACTTATTAACATCCTTTTTTCTTTTCAATGTATATTTTCTCTTTTTTCTCTCCTCTCCCTACTTCTTATCTCTTCTCTTTGTTTTCTCCTTATTTCCTCTTCTATTTCTTCCTTATCCGCTCCTTGCCTTCTCCTCCCTTCGACCCCGCAGCGCTACGGTCCACGGTGCTGCCCCCATTATCGACCTCCTCCGGCCCGCCGTCCTGCTCCTGCCCCCATGCCGTGCCGCACCTCCATTGCCCCGCCCACGTGCTCTGGCCCGCCGCCCCCGCCGTGCCACTCTCCCGCCACCCCAATCTTGCCACTGCCGCTGTAGGTGCCTGACCACTGCTACTCCGCCACGGCTGCAGGTGCCTGGCTACGAGCTCCACAACCACAGCGGTGCGCCACCATCGCTACCCTTCGCCATCGCGCGATCCTGTTCGGTTGGCTGGTGGCTGGTGGCTGGTGCTGATTTGTTGTGAGACTGAAGTACTGCTGGCTGGCTGGTGGCTGGTGGCTGGTGCTGATTTGTTGTGAGACTGAAGTACTGCTGACTGGTGGCTGATAAACCAAGCGAACAGGCTAGGCGAGTAGTTAAGAGAGCTGTGTGTACTATAACAAACCTGATGGATAGGACACACGCACGTACAGAATTTTTCTGACCAAACTAATATAAGGGCGCTGTATCCTCTATATATCCTGGGCGAGATGGATCCTATCCTGCAGCTCATTTGCCTATTTACAAATACCCAGCGAGCAATGCAAGAGGGAGACTGTGAATTTACAAACACGTGGCATCTCATCCCTATGCGCCCGTCGTTATCCCGTCTTGCTGGCCGCTGCAGCAGCCGCCGTGCTAATTACACTCATCCCTATATCTAGCTGGCACTGGCAGACAGTAGTCACATGTCTTAATTTGGAACATAGTGCTACGTAGTCACATATCTCTCTTTGATAGCTGGTCCAGTTTGTTTTTTTTCTCGACGAGAAACACGTATGTTTGGTTGCTAACATCCTTTGTCATTTATATCCCATCACACATCATTTTGTTTTGCTGAACGACAAACACGTTTTGTGTGCTCCATATGTATCCATTGGATTAAAATAATATCTACCGAAAATGGTCCGACCCTTATACGTGGTATCAGGACTAATAGCTTGTCAAAGATGAGCATTTGCAGAGTTTAAAAGGTCCTAAGGACATGAAAAACGAGTCAAGCAAAGACGGTGTGAAGACTGGAAAAAAAAAATCTAGTACCAAAATTATGTATGCTGTGTAGTTTTGCTCATAGAAGTAGCCATGCATGTGCCACATGATTCGGTGTGACAGTGATACTAAACGCGGCCTGACCTTACCCAGAGACTGATGATGCCCTACACGCCAATTAGACCTGATCATGCGCTGCCTGGCCTTACCAACTTGAACAAACCCACCCAGGACAGGTCCGATCTGACCCGCCCGGATGGCGCACCAGGTGTGCTAAAATCCCAGCCCGCACCTGACCCGATTTTCTGCATGGATCAAAAAAATAGGCATATGGCCACCTGGTGCGCTTGCTGGGAGGGTCTCACTGCTACAAAAACAGCCAATAGTCCCGGTTGGCAACTGCGTTTAGTCTGGGTTGACCGGGACTATGCTTCTGAGACTAAAGGGTCACAGGCTCACGGCTTTAGTCCCGTTGGCACAACCGGGACTAAAGGCTTTATAAAAAAATAAAAAAAATACAGTCCATCATTTCTCTCTCTTGGCCCCAGCTCTGCCCGCCAACGCGGCCGTCCGCTCGCTGGCTCCCTGCCCCAGCTCCACGGACCACTGAGGTCGCCCGCGCGCCGGCTCCCGGTCCCAGCTCTGCCCGCATCTGACCTGAATTTCTGCATGGATCGAAAAGCAGGCATATACCCACCTGGTAAGCTTTCCAGGCGGGTCAGATATGTCGGACCTTTCCCGGTTGGGTTGGTTCAATTTGGTTAGGTCGGACAGCGCATGATCAGGTCTAACTGGCATGTAGCGCTTCATCACTCCGAGCAATCTCACTTCGATACTACGTCGTTTAGTATCACTGTCCGAAACATTGTGGCATATGCATAGCTATTCCGAGTAAAACTACACTGCATACTCTGGTGAGATCTTTTATCCAATTATCCTAGATGCTCCGGCGTGTACATGACTTTCGGTGCTAGGCTTTTTTTTTCTCTCTCCAAAGCTTTCACGCCCTCTTTGCATGACTTGTTTTTCATGTCCTTAGGACCTTGTAAACTCTGCAAATGCTCATTTTTGAGAAACTATTAGTCCCAATGACGACTATATTGTCATTTAATTAAAAAACCACGTGTAAGGGTCTGGGACCATTTTCGTTGCAGATTCAATCCAATGGATAGGGACCAGATGAACGTGTTTGTGGTTCAGCAAAACAAACTGACGTGTGATGGGATATATATCAACGGATGTTACCAACCAAACATACGTGTTTCATGTTGAGAAAAAGAACAAACTGAACCAGCCATCAAGGAGACATGTGACTACGTAGCACACTACCAAAAGAAGACGTGAAATTATATTAGCACTACGGTCGGCCAGCTAGATACAGGGACCGGTGAAATGAGCACGGCGGCGGCGGCAGCGGCAAATAGGGACCAGACGTCACGTGTTTCTCATGGGGTAAGGATGATCCTCGCTACGCTAGCTTGTCCGGGAATTATTAGCCTCCTTACCAATGAGGATGGCTCTCTTCCGTTTGGATATTTCGCAAGGGGCTGGACCTGGACCACGTCAATCATTTGTCTCTGCGTAGCCTAGCATTATCTTCTTTCCGAGCCGTCCTGGCTCGGCTACCTTGTCACCCGATCGAGACGCGCTCAAATTGGCGTGTTTGGTGTGAGCTCCAAGTAGTAGCAATCTACCATCACCCCTCTGCATAATTTATCAGGGAATAGACGGTAGTTAGGAGGAGATTAGGGATAAGAGAAGGTGACCGGCTGATGAGCGTGCAGTGCAGTGCAGTGCAGTACCGACATCGATCGCTGACGGATTCTCGAGCACATGCAGAGTTGCAGACTAACAGAGAGAAAATTACTCGCGAGCAAATGCACAAATTTTACAGAAGCAAACGGGTCCGGAAGTCACTGTACAAGTATGTAGGTACATTATAAACATTTCAATAGAGTCGATCTCAATTAATTCCTCTACTGTATTTCAACACATACGTCCTCGGCACCTCGAGTACAAATTCCTCGAGTTAGATTCCACATCAATAATTCCCCATCACTTGCATCAATAAATATTTCCACATTGAGGTGAATAGACAATGACCATAATATAATGATATAAATAAATGTTGAATAGACAATGACCATAATATAATGATATAAATAAATGTTGAAAGCCACACATAAAATCCAACATTTCCCACTTGGCTAAAACATTTCAATCGACGAGCTGAAGTCCCATGTCTCTAATATGTTTAGAAAATAATTCCTGACTAAGGGGCTTAGTCAGTGGATCTGCAACCATACTAGTGCTAGCCAAATAAACCAAACGAACAGTCTTGAGTCTATTTATTACATCACGAATATAATGACATCTTCCCTCAATGTGTTTACTCTTACTGTGAAATTTGGGATCTTTGGAGACCTTGATCGCCGCTATATTATCACAAAAAATAGTGACAGGTTGTGATGCACTTTCCACGACCTTAAGTGATGCAAGAAATTCCCTTAGCCATACGCCTTCCTTTGCCGCTTCAGACGCAGCAATATATTCAGCTTCCATGGATGAAAGAGCAACTGAATTCTGCTTCCTACTGCACCAAGAAATAGCACCACCTGCCAAAGTGAATATATAACCAGACGTGGACTTCCGGTCATCCAAATCCCCTTGCCAATCAGCATCAGTATAACCCTGCAGCTGAAGATTATG
>CM014277.1:8673433-8697791 GCA_004135705.1 Alloteropsis semialata | reverse complement strand
ACTATGGGTGGAAGCAATGCGGGAAGAATTGAACTCGATGAGGAAGAATAAAGTTTGGGAACTTGTTTCTCTACCAAATAACCGCAAGCCCATAGGGTGTAAATGGATTTTAAAAGAAAACTAAATGCAGCTGGTCAAGTGGAAAAATATAAAGCTAGACTTGTTGCTAAAGGATTTACACAAAGGGAAGGTGTTGACTTTGTGGAAACTTTTTCTCCTGTTGCAAAGTTTACTTCTATTCGTATTATTAGTGCTTTGATGGCTTATTATGATCTTGAACTCCACCAAATGGATGTTAAAACTGCTTTTCTTAATGGAAATTTGGAGGAGGAAATATATATGTTACAGCCGGAAGGTTTTGGAGAAAAAGAAAATGAAAATATGGTTTGCAAATTAAATAGATCAATCTATGGTCTTAAACAAGCTTCACGCCAATGGTACATTCTATTTGATAATGCTATCACGTCATATGGTTTTTCAATGACGGAAGGTGATCATTGCATATATACTAAAGTTGTTGGTGGTAATTTTGTGTTACTCTCATTATATGTTGATGACATTCTTATTGCTTGTAATGATAAAGCAACATTGGTGGAAGTAAAAGCTTGGCTGTCTTCGAAATTTGATATGAAAGATATGGGGGAAGCCTCCTATGTTTTAGGAGTAGAAATACATAGAGATCGGAACAAACGACTTCTTAGTTTGTCCCAAAATACTTACCTTCGAAGTGTTTTAAAACGATTTTCTATGAAAAATTGCAAACCTGTCAATGTACCTTTAGTAAAGGGAACTAAACTCAGTGAGGAACAATGTCCCCACACTCCTGAGGAAATAGAAAGAATGAAAGGAATTCCTTATTCTTCAGCTTTGGGGTGTCTTATGTATGCTATGTTATTCACACGGCCTGACCTTAGCTATGCCATTGGAATTCTTAGTAGATATCAAAAGAATCCTGGGGAAGAGCACCGGAAACAAATTAAACATGTACTGCGTTATGTCAAAGGAACTTTGGATTATTCACTATGTTTTAACGGTCATAATCTTCAGCTGCAGGGTTATACTGATGCTGATTGGCAAGGGGATTTGGATGACCGGAAGTCCACGTCTGGTTATATATTCACTTTGGCAGGTGGTGCTATTTCTTGGTGCAGAAGGAAGCAGAATTCAGTTGCTCTTTCATCCATGGAAGCTGAATATATTGCTGCGTCTGAAGCGGCAAAGGAAGGCGTATGGCTAAGGGAATTTCTTGCATCACTTAAGGTCGTGGAAAGTGCATCACAACCTGTCACTATTTTTTGTGATAATATAGCGGCGATCAAGGTCTCCAAAGGTCCCAAATTTCACAGTAAGAGTAAACACATTGAGGGAAGATATCATTATATTCGTGATGTAATAAATAGACTCAAGACTGTTCGTTTGGTTTACTTGGCTAGCACTAGTATGGTTGCAGATCCACTGACTAAGCCCCTTAGTCAGGAATTATTTTCTAAACATATTAGAGACATGGGACTTCAGCTCGTCGATTGAAATGTTTTAGCCAAGTGGGAAATGTTTGATTTTATGTGTGGCTTTCAACATTTATTTATATCATTATATTATGGTCATTGTCTATTCACCTCAATGTGGAAATATTTATTGATGCAAGTGATGGGGAATTATTGATGTGGAATCTAACTCGAGGAATTTGTACTCGAGGTGCCGAGGACGTATGTGTTGGAATACAGTAGAGGAATTAATTGAGATCGACTCTATTGGAATGTTTATAATGTACGTACATATTTGACCCGGGTACAACACAACGGAAGAGCTGGGTTTGTTTTGCAGGATCGGCTCTGTAGGCTGTTAACCCACATGATCAGATTAGAATTGATCTCATATACACAATCTGATTATGGCACATGACTCACACATGTGTACTAGGGACTAATATATTTTAGACTCATTAAACTGACCTGTCTGATCGTGGTTGGTGACATGGTTCAGGAGTCACACGGATTTTTCCGGAACACAGGTGGAATATTTGTAAATTCTGGAAGTGGAGTCTATAAATAGGTCCCTACCCTCTAGCCTCATTATGCATTGTGAGCGGCACCACGGAAAAGATAGAGGAATAGAGGGTAGACCGAATAGATCCACAAAACCCTACACTTCCTCCTCCGCTTCTCCACCGGCGGGCTGCCCACCGGCACCTTCGGCCTGACCGGCATCTCCGTGTGGGAGGCCCCGGTGCTGGAGATCGTGATGACCTTCGGGCTGGTGTACACGGTGTACGCGACCGCCGTGGACCCGAAGAAGGGCAGCCTGGGCACCATCGCCCCCATCGCCATCGGCTTCATCGTGGGCGCCAACATCCTGGTGGGCGGCGCCTTCGACGGCGCGTCCATGAACCCCGCCGTGTCCTTCGGCCCCGCCCTCGTCAGCTGGTCCTGGGGCTACCAGTGGGTGTACTGGGTCGGGCCCCTCATCGGCGGCGGCCTCGCCGGCATCATCTACGAGCTGCTCTTCATCTCCCACACCCACGAGCAGCTCCCCACCACCGACTACTAAGCCCGCTGAGGCCTTGGTAGCCGCCGCCGCCGACGTCGCCGCGCAGCAGCCGGCTCCGTCCGTTTGATCAGAAGTTCTCCCCCTCGTTAGTTTCTCGCATCGCATGCTTTGCTGCGCCGCTCGCATGGTTTGTGCTTAATTTGATCAGTCGCATAAAAGTTGGAACTGTAACCACAGTGACTTCCGGACCCCGTTTGCTTCTGTAAAATTTGTGCATTTGCTCGCGAGTAATTTTCTCTCTGTTAGTCTGCAACTCTGCATGTGCTCGAGAATCCGTCAGCGATCGATGTTGTTCGGATCGCGATGATTTCGTCTCTCGTCTCGTCGATCCGAGGGTAGGGGAGGGGTGGCGCGAGGCGTGCAGCGCAATAATGCGGTGGCATGTGCGGCCGGCCGGGGTGGTACGCTTGCCACGTCGGAATGGGGGCAGCAGTGATAAAGGCTGACCTGTGCTTGTCGGCTCGACTGGACCGGACCGGCTCGTGCTCCACGCTGCATCGCGACGGGGAACGAGCGCAGTGAGCGTACAGTCCTGGCCCGTACCAAATGCACGCCAGCTTGTACCCCTTGTGCTCAGTTCTCACGCATTCTCAACTTCTCACGCACGAAAAAAAAAATGGCGATAGCTATGTTGGGTGCAGTAATGCGTGGGCGGAACAGTGGACACTGATGGCCTGGTCCTCCATGCCTGCAGGCATCTAACGTGGGTGGTCGGCATAGCATATGATGACCCGCGGGTAGATCAATCCAAAAGAAACAGATGCTCCTCACGACGCCAAGCTACAGTGCAATACCATGTGCATGCTACTACGCAGTAGTTGGACCGGGAATATGCCTCTTCAGGTTCCTACAAAAGCAGGGTACACACTGTCCCTGTGGCTGCTCGCGGCGCCGGGTCGGGGATGGATGCGTCCAGATGCCTCGTGCTGCTTCTGCCAGCCTGACGCCCCGGCCGGGCCCACCACTAACTCTGAGACAGACACTGCACTGCACGCTCATCAGCCGGTCACCTTCTCTTATCCCTAATCTCCTCCTAACTACCGTCTATTCCCTGATAAATTATGCAGAGGGGTGATGGTAGATTGCTACTACTTGGAGCTCACACCAAACACGCCAATTTGAGCGCGTCTCGATCGGGTGACAAGGTAGCCGAGCCAGGACGGCTCGGAAAGAAGATAATGCTAGGCTACGCAGAGACAAATGATTGACGTGGTCCAGGTCCAGCCCCTTGCGAAATATCCAAACGGAAGAGAGCCATCCTCATTGGTAAGGAGGCTAATAATTCCCGGACAAGCTAGCGTAGCGAGGATCATCCTTACCCCATGAGAAACACGTGACGTCTGGTCCCTATTTGCCGCTGCCGCCGCCGCCGTGCTCATTTCACCGGTCCCTGTATCTAGCTGGCCGACCGTAGTGCTAATATAATTTCACGTCTTGTTTTGGTAGTGTGCTACGTAGTCACATGTCTCTTTGATAGCTGGTTCAGTTTGTTCTTTTTCTCAACATGAAACACGCATGTTTGGTTGGTAACATCCGTTGATATATATCCCATCACACATCAGTTTGTTTTGCTGAACGACAAACACGTTCGTCTGGTCCCTATCCATTGGATTGAATCTGCAACGAAAATGGTCCCAGACCCGTACACGCGTTTTTTTAATTAAATGACAATATAGTCGTCATTGGGGCTAATAGTTTCTCAAAGATGAGCATTTGCAGAGTTTACAAGGTCCTAAGGACATGAAAAACAAGTCATGCAAAGAGGGCGTGAAAGCTTTGGAGAGAGAGAAAAAAAGCCTCTCACCGAAAGTCATGTACACGCCGGAGCATCTAGGATAATTGGATAAAAGATTTCCTCACCAGAGTATGCAGTGTAGTTTTACTCGGAATAGATATGCTTATGCCACAATGTTGCAGACAGTGATACTAAACGACGTAGTATCGAAGTGAGATTGCTCAGAGTGAGAGTGATGAAGCGCTACATGCCAGTTAGACCTGATCATGCGCCGCCCGACCTAACCAAATTGAACCAACCCAACCGGGAAAGGTCCGACATATCTGACCCGCCTGGCAAGTTTACCAGGTGAGTATATGCCTGCTTTTCGATCCGTGTAGAAATTCGGGTCAGATGCGGGCAGAGCTGGGACCGGGAGCCGGCGCGCGGGCGACCTCAGTGGTCCGTGGAGCTGGGGCAGGGAGCCAGCGAGCGGACGGCCGCGTTGGCGGGCAGAGCTGGGGCCAAGAGAGAGAAATGATGTACTGTATTTTTTTTATTTTTTTATAAAGCCTTTAGTCCCGATTGTGCCAATGGGACAAAAGCCGTGAGCCTGTGACCCTTTAGTCTCGGAAGCATAGTCCCGGTCAACCAGACTAAACGCAGTTGCCAACCGGGACTATTGGCTGTTTTTGTAGCAGTGAGACCCTCCCAGCAAGCGCACCAGGTGGCCATATGCCTATTTTTTCGATCCATGCAGAAAATCAGGTCAGGTGCAGGCTGGGATTTTAGCCCGCAGGTTGGCCAATTGATCCGAATAAATAATTTTGAATTAGTTGGGACATATGATTTTTGTTGATGTGACAAAGCATTTAATAGGAGAAATAGAAGGTGTATCTTGATACTCTTTCCATCCGCGAAATACAAGCATTTCGAGAGGTTGTCGTTTGTCCACGAATATAAGGACATGTACAACAATATAACCGGGTACCCGTCTATTTGACCTGCCATGTCGTGCACCGACAACAAATACCAAATACGGACAACTACTATAATGGGCTATCTATTTGGGTGTATGCAACCTGTTTTATGCATGTATGCATCCACAATCAAGCATAAATTAGGCCTATATGTACCATTTTGTTTCTTATTTTATTGAAATGAGATCAAGCAAAAATAAGATGAACATAAATATAAATATTAAATAATAGATAAATGTATTTCTTTTATTGCACCTGAAACAAATTACAAAAACTGAGATTTCCCTACGGGGCTTTCTGTAAAGTCACCGAGATACAAGATTCTAAGATTGGAATTTTATGATTGTACGAGGGATTGAGGGTCAAATAATAATGCGCCATCAACAGATCGATCAGGTTCATGGCCGTCTCCATGGCCGACCGGTACGGCCTAGCCGGCACTCTGGGGCATGGGGTCCATGGGAAACTAGCACAACGGTTACATGTGGTCGTCGCGGTTCTGTTTGACAGCACACCCGCGGCAGCGGCTTGACGGGGTGTTGGAGGAAGAGCTGATCTCGGCCATGCCAAGCTCAGTCTTTCCTAGACTGGCGCAGGTGCTGAGGGGCGTCACTGCTAGAGAAAGAGTCTACAGTCCCGGTTCGGGAAAGGGCCTTGGTCCCGGTTTCATAACGAGGACTACAAATCCAGAACTAAAGACTGTAATTCTTTAGTCTCGGTTCGAACCAAGGACTAAGATGAGGTTAGCAACTGGACTAAAGGTTGTTTGTTCAAAAAAATAAAAGGAAATTCGAGCTCGAGAAGAACCCGCACGCGCACGCAATCCCAAGTCATGAGTCATGCCATTTTTCGCGTGAAAATACGCACATAAGGCACTATGGATTCAAACCCGAAACTTCTGGCCTTACATATTGCATCCTTACCATCTCTCCTATACACCGCAACAAAAGGATGAATCTGTCTTTGACTACTCCAAACAGTTCAAATAAATTGGAAACTGGTGTATTAGTTTGTCATTCTCGGATAGAGATGTTGATACTAATTTCAATGGTTAGCGGTCTTTTATCAAAGAGAGAATTGAAGGTTATGATTTTCTTTTATAAAAGAGAGAATTGAAGGTTACGATTTTACAAAACTAGGGTGTATGTGTAGTCCTGGTCGACGACATCAAAGGTAATGTATTATGTTCTTGCCTTGATCCCTGGCGAGAATGAGACCGGTAGGGAGATTTTTCTGAGAGATTCTATCATTTTATTTCCAAACCCTCCGAAGTACAGATCCGGACGTCTCGAGTGAATTTGATGATAACTCCATTAAGGCCAGAGTGTCTACAAATATGATATGTGCTACACTGCTATTATCAACTAAGACCTTGTCAACAATCCATCCTGTCACTTACGCCTCTATGACCATCGAAATTGTATGCGGGAACTCTCTCAGGAGAAAGTCATCTTGAGAAAAGGTGATGGGAATGTGTGACCATGGGGTAGCCTTGATGGGTGGGCTGTCCAATATGTTGTTGATATGGGCTTCCTCGTGACCCATGTACAAAAATGTCCAGAACGGTATAACAGTGAAATTACAAGGCACTCAAATTCTAATAGCTCTCTTCTTCCAAATTGACGCTGTGAGATTCGGTTGGGTCATGACATCCGCGCCGTCTGATAACCCAACCTTAGTCCTCTTCTTCCTAGAGGGGCAGGGTTTTCCCGGAGACCAATATTCGTCTTTGAAGGTTGTTAATCTTAGTTCATCTTTTGCTGCTTGGACCCCTGGAGCAAGCTTTTAGTCTCTATAGGCGATAGCTCTTGAGCAATCTCCATGGGCACCCATCCCCTCTTCTCAGGGTGATTCTGGATACCCCCACCTTCGCACTCCTCATGACCTTTGAGCCTCTCTAGATCAGAACAAATAATGACCCTTAAAATATTCATGGACCAATGACGACCCTTAAAATGCTTGTATTCATGGATGGAAGGAGTATCATACACAAGATACAACTTCTCTATATGTCTCCAATTAAATGTTTTGTCACATCAACAAAAAATTATATGTTGCACCAAATTAAAAAGTATGTATTTCTGTTAATTGGCCGAACCATGGGCAGAAATCCTAGGCCGCACTTGACCCGAATTTCTGCACGGATCGACAAAATAGGCATATGCACACCTGGTGCGCCATCCAGGCGGGTCAGATCGGACCTGTCCTGGGTGGGTTGGTTCAAGTTGGTAAGGTCAGGCAGCGCATGATCAGGTCTAATTGGCGTGTAGGGCGTCATCACTCTCTGGGTAAGGTCAGGACGCGTTTAGTATCACTGTCACACCGAATCATGTGGCACATGCATAGCTACTTCTATGAGCAAAACTACACAGCATACTCTGGTGAGCAAATCTTTTATCCAATTGTCCTAGATGCTCTGGCGTGTACATGAATTTTGGTACTAGATTTTTTTTTCCAGTCTTCACACCGTCTTTGCTTGACTCGTTTTTCATGTCCTTAGGACCATTTAAACTCTGCAAATGCTCATCTTTGACAAGCTATTAGTCCTGATACCACGTATAATGGTCGGACCATTTTCGGTAGATATTATTTTAATCCAATGGATACATATGGAGCACACAAAACGTGTTTGTCGTTCAGCAAAACAAAATGATGTGTGATGGGATATAAATGACAAAGGATGTTAGCAACCATACATACGTGTTTCTCGTCGAGGAAAAAAAAACAAACTGGACCAGCTATCAAAGAGAGACATGTGACTACGTAGCACTACGTACCAAATTAAGACGTGTGACTACTGTCTGCCAGTGCCAGCTAGATATAGGGACGAGTGTAATTAGCACGGCGGCTGCTGCAGCGGCCAGCGAGGCGGGATAACGACGGGCGCATATGGATGAGACGTCACGTGTTTCTCATGGAGCGAGGAACAAAATTCAGAGTCTCCCTCTTGCATTGCTCGCTGGGTATTTGTAAATAGGCAAATGCGCTGCAGGATAGGATCCATCTCGCCCAGGATATATAGAGGATAGAGCGCCCTTATATTAGTGCGAAACGAGGCCAGAAACAACTCGGTTTTGTGTGGTTGAGGGAAATTCAACTGCGAACCGTCCGCTAGTGAAGGGCGGACCGTCCGCTGTTAAAAGTCCTGGAGATGTGAATTCTCGATTGGATTCTGTGTGGAGTTTGGGAATGAACCGCGGACCGTCCGCGGGTGAAGGGCGGACCGTCCGTCTTATAAAACTGAAAAATGTGACTTCGTGAGGAGTTTCTGTGTCGTCGGGGCTACGGCTCGCGGACTGTCTGACCCCAGGTCGCGGACCGTCCACATGCCGGCCGAGGCTCACCGGCGAGGTCGCCGACGGCGACTCCGGCATCGGTTTTGAGTGCGGTTTGTTCCTATGGCTTCCTTAGGTGATGGGAAACTCATTTTGGGTGAGGGATTTGACATGCATGTGAGTAACAGAGCTCGAGGCCAACAATGGTTATATAGCCATGGATGGGCTGTGGGGGTTTGATTGAGGGCAAAAGAGAGAAGGTGAGCTGCGAGGGGAGCTCACCGGCGATGAGTAGAGCACGAGCAAGGGGCCGCTTGTTGGTGTAGTGCGGCCTTGGAGTAGGTTGACTCGAGTTCATCCATGGAAGCTTGGAGAAGATGATGTAGAAGAGGAAGAAGCTTGGAGATGGCCTTCTCCTAGGTCTCCGGCGAGGAAGAAGTGGACGAGGTGGTGGAGAAGCTCGCCGGCAACGTCCTCCGGTGTTCCTCCGGCCAACTCCGGCGAAGGATGATGGATTTGGTGGGGGAAAGATGAGTTCTCCTCCATGGCTTGGTTGGGAAGGAGAAAGGAGAGAAGTTTCTGTGTGAGATTGACTGAGGGAGAGGGAAGGGGCGCTTGGGTAAGGGGAGGGTCGGGTGAGGCACGTGGCATGGCTGCCCTGTAGGCGCGACACGCACGCAGATGCTCCTCGCGGACCGTCCGCGATAGAGGGGCGGACAGTCCGAGAGAGAAATCACGTAACTTTCTTGGTTCTGTACAGAAACTGACTTCCTCCCTTCTTCTTCCAAAGTTGGTCTTCCGAGCCTCCAAAAATTGTGCCGATTTTTGTGTTGATACTAGAACTCAAGAGCAACCCATTTTACTTGGAATTGGTAGGAAAGCTACTGTAACTTTGGAATGAAAATTCTTCCTGGAATGCTAAATTTAGGATTTCAGATGAGCTGTTTGGCCTCAAGATGGTTTCCTAAAATCCGGGAAAAATTACCTAAATTCATATTATGAAAAGTACTAGTTTAGCATGTAAATTACAAGCATAAGTTGTATAAGGAAAATGCAAGTTTCTTCATTATGCATCTGTTTCCATCTTATTTAATAATTGAATTCAATTCCAAATGCATTCAAACAAAGCTCTATCGATTTCATAATTGCAAACAATTATGCTCATGATGCAATGCTTAACTTGTTCATTACAATTGGGTCGTTACATTGCCGAAGGTGGAATCTATCGTCACCGAGCTTAGCAAGAGGTCCGCGGATGAATGGCAAGGAGTCCAGGTGGTGGTGGTGGCAGGGCGGCGGGAAAGCCGCCGATCAAGGACGTCAGCTTGACAAATGGTGGGCCAGGATCGAGCAGAGGCATGGCAAGTGCTCGGGTTAGCGCGGCGGTAGGCCGGGGCGAGCTCGATGTGGGCCATCGTTGACCTTCTGCGACAGCTCGCTTCCCAATTGCAGGCGCAACCTCAATTAAGCTGGGTGCCCCAGCACGTAATCAATATGTAACGTATATGAGCAAAATTAGGCCACACCACTAGAGAATTGTTTTTTTTAGGCGCTATTTCCATAGCCGGTATTCAAAAAGAGGCACTGATACATTTTCATAGCAGGGTGATAAGACATTTTCACAGTCGGGTCAAAAAGTGGCACTGATACATTTTCACAGCCGTTTCGTGGCTAGAACCAGCTATGAAAATCAACTCCATTTCCACGGCCGATTCCAGCCATGAACCGCCTGTGAAAATCTATTTTCACAGCTGTTCTAAGTTACAGTGCACATCGATTTTTATTTTTATTTTTTCTGATATTTTTCTAGTACTAGGAGCATATAAAAGGCAACCAAAAAAATTTAAGCCCAATCAGATCTAAGGGGTAGTCTCTAGAAAATCATGAACATTCAAAAAGTTTAACATTAAAGAAGTGCAACACCCACTAGTTTGCACACCCTGAAACGTTATTTTTTTCTCACATTACATGGTCATATTTTTTATGTTTTATACTATATATAAATTGCCATAGATGAGTTTTGGATTTCTTTGAAATGATTTGCTATTTTATAACAATTAAATGAATTTCTAGGTACTTATTCTCAGTAATTCTAATTTGAACTACATGTATCTCAAATAGTTTTTAACAAATACTAGAAAAATAGTATCTAAGGACATATGCCCTAGGTTATATCATTTCCTAAAAAATATATATAATTAAAAGGTTTGCTATGGATAATTCACACTTAAATTTACACATTTACTTGTAATAATAATAATAATAATATCTAAAACTAATCTGAAAATTATGAAAATTGTCATGAACTCCTTTTATAGGTTTATAACCTTCTTATAAAAAATTCAACGCATTTCAAGAAAATTAGACTATACATTGTTGACAAACATATACATCTTTCGCACTCTTTCATACATCTAAAGGCAAACTTCAAGGTTTGTACAGCTAAAACATTATTTTTACTCATATTACATGGAAATATTTTTTTACATGTTTTATACCGCATATAAGTTGCCATTGGAGAAGTCCAGAATTTTTTTTGAAATGATTTGCTACTTTTTATTAATTAAATAAATTTTTAGCACTTATAAATTAAGTTTCTGTACGTCTATTTTTATTTTTATATTATTTGTTTGATATTTTTCAGGAACCAAGAGCATGTAATGAACAACCAAAAAATTTGTAACCTAATTGGATCAAAGGTGTGGCTTCTAAAAATTTATAAAAATTGAAAAGGTTAATATAAAAGGAATTGCATCCCTCAGTCATTCAGAACTGATGGAGTGGTGCAGTTGTAAGGGGATGTACGCATGAAGAAAGAGGTCACTGGTTTGAAGCATGGAGAATGCAAGAAGTGCAAAAAATTACGGCATCGGAGGAGATGGTGGCGAGTTGGAGGGAGGCTCCTATGTGGGTAAAAAAAATTGCACCAATTTAATATTTTTATTTAATTTTCTAATTTTGGTTTTTGAAATTTTTTTTACAGTTGGTTCCCCAAAACCGGCTGTAAAAGTAATTTTCACAGGATTCAAAACCGGCTGCAAAAAGTTGATTTTCGCTTCCTCTAAACAGCACCACTGGTCCAAAACCAGCTGTGAAAACCGGTTTGGACCCAACTTTGAAAACCGGTTTGGATCCGGCTGTGATAATGGTTATGTACTAATGCCATTGTTTGTCTAAGTCACACATATATGTCTGCTCTTTATCTAAGCCCAAAGATATTCAGATTTGCAGCCATTTTGGCCCACAGAGCCCAATGTTTGTCTAAGCCCAAGATCCCATGACACACATCTCATTGAGTTTACTGCCCTCTGCGAGAGGCAGCCACCCCTTTCGTCCGGAGCAACTCGCTCCCGCCTGGGTGGTGGCAAGCCCGTTGCCGTCCACTCCCCTTCCTCACATGCATGCAATAAATATCTTGATTGAAAAATTTATATTTTCTAAATTAAAAATCTAAATTATTTTTTGATTTCACCATTGTATTTCTTAGAACATGACCTTTAAAACAAACCCACACATGAGTATATTTTATCGATGTTTTTCTCGGGAACATTTTTTTATGAAGGTGGAACAATCAATTCATTTGAAATATAACTCAAGTGGAATATGAAAATGTACATTTGGTACAAATCATAAAAACTCGTGGAACAAAATATTGATCAAGCGGGGAAAAGTATATACATGTGAAATAAGTATGCAAACTAGCAGAACAAAACATTACTCAACCGGAGCAAAAAAATGTACACTTGAAACAATTAGGTAGACCGATGGAACAAAATATTGCTTAAATGGAACAAAATAAAGTACACTTAGAACAAATCATGGAAATCACAGAACAATATCGTGCTCAAGTGGAACAAAATAATTATATACCTAAAACAAATCATGCAAATTTGTGGAAAAAAGTATATATACCAGAACCAAATTGTGCAACCTTTCGAAACGTATCAAGTTCATGGAACAAAATATTTTACACCAAGAACAAATTAAACAAGTATAAAATATATACATTGCCATAGATGACTTTTGGATTTCTTTGAAATGATTTGCTATTTTCTAACAATTAAATGAATTTCTAGGTACTTATTCTCAGTAATTCTAATTTGAACTACATGTATCTCAAATAGTTTTTAACAAATACTAGAAAAATAGTATCTAAGGACATATGCCCTAGGTTATATCATATCCTAAAATATATATAAAATTAAAAGGTTTGCTATGGATAATTCACACTTTAATTTACACCTTTACTTGTAGTAATAATAATAATATCTAAAACTAATCTAAAAATTACGATAATTGTCATGAAGTCTTTTTATAGGTTTATAACCTTCTTATAAAAAAAATTCAACGCATTTCAAGAAAATTAGACTATATATTGTTGACAAACATATACATCTCTCGCGCTCTTTCATAAATCTGAAGGCAAACTTTGAAGTTTGTACAGCTAAAACATTATTTTTGCTCATATTACATGGAAATATTTTTTACATGTTTCATACCGCATATAAATTGCCATTGGAGAAGTCCAGAATTTTTTTTGAAATGATTTGCAAAATTTTATTAATTAAATGAATTTTTAGCACTTATAAATTAATTTTTTGTACGTCTATTTTTTATTTTTATATTATTTTTTGATACTTTTTCTGGAACCAAGAGCATGTAATGAACAACCAAAAATTTGTAACCTAATTGGATCAAAGGTATGGCCTCTATAAATTTATAAAAGGGAATCTTATATGCATGGAGTATTAAACGTGAGTTAATGACAAAACCCATTCCATAACCCCCCTAACTTTGCGAGACGAATCTAATGAGCCTAATTTGGCCATGATTAGACAACGTCGTGCTACAGTAAACAATCTCTAATGATGGATTAATTAGGCTTAATAGATTCGTCTCGCGATTTCCCGTCCATCCGTGTAATTAGTTTTATAATTAGATCGTGTTTAGTCCTCATAATTTTAGATTTAGAATTGCTACAGTAAAGTTGCAACCCAAGTTGCGCGAACTAAACAAGGCCTCAATGCTTTCCGAGTAGAATCGATCGGAGCCGGGCTAAATCGAGCGGGAATGGGTGAAATCGAGCGGGGGAGTATCAAATCAAGCAGCTGAAGCATCAACTACCGTGGAATTGTAGATTTCTTGACGCCTAGAGCCATGAGAGTTAGGCGAAGACTTCTGTTCTCCGTGTTCGATCGGCCGCCTGGACGTCTTGTCAGCGACTTGCAACTATGCTCAGCGGGTGGGTGGAGGAAACGAGTCATTTTTTTAATGACCAGAGCTGCCTTTTTAACCCGCGTGATTTTAATGGATCTTACAACTTTTATGATTTGATGAAAACCGAAATTCAGATAACTGCGTACCGTTTTTTAATCCCTAACGATTTAGGCACTTGCGAAGCAAAGAAAAGCACACGTAGAAAGCACATCCGGAGAGAACATTATTTTATGGGGAAACAACAACTTTATTCATATGCTGCCTCATTAAAAACCTTACACCCTAGATAGGACAAGTAGGGCTCCCCCGTAAGGAAAAGAGTACAGCACAACGCTAAACAATACAAGCTGGTGGCACAGTAGGCACACATTTATTATTGTTGCTCTTATTAAAGTAAAATAAAATGCAGGCTCAGAAACACGTGATGCGGGGAAAATAATACGCTACTTGAGTTGTCTGATTGTTGAAGTAAATGTAGGACTTGTGCCAGTTTCAGTGTTTGCTTCAAGCTCGGTACCGTCGGCCGAAGCTTTTGAATTGTAGGTGGAGTGATTATCCAATTGATTATATATCTCGTCCCAATGTCCATCGGTGAAGTTGACAGCACCGATATCACAGTGAGCCTGCGGCACGCATGCATTCATCAGATTGATCTGTAGTTAATTAAACCCATCGATCGATCGGGCAATAATAATAAAAAGAAGCCACAAACTTGGCTTGCTGTGTCTCGTAGCACCTTGTTGGTTTGCGTCAGACTCCATGGAGTATTCCAGGCGACGAGGAAGTCTCGGTCCTGGCCATTTTTGATCGTGCCGCGGTACACGACAGCTGCAATGGAGCCGGACGATGCGCCTTGCTTGTGGACGTGAAGGAATGCAGCCCACTGGCCGTTGCCGATCTCCTCAGGGAACTCTTCTTTGTACAGGCTGCCTGACCACCAATGGTGGCTGTCGACGTAGCGGATGGCGTCGCCGGTGGCGTTGTAGACCAGGCACAGTGTGGACGATCCGTTGCCATACATGTCCTTGAGGTTACGCACATACGCTAACGCCTTGTCCTTCTTGCCATCATCGTTTATAAAACGCCAGGCGAACTGTGCTCGGGTTGCCTTGGTGGGATTCTCCACACCGAGTTCCTCCAGCATGGCGTCGTCCACTACTACCCCAAACACGTTCACCGCCATCGATCTGCATGTAATATATGTATGATCCCATATATGATAGAGAGGAAGCAAATAATAAAAGGAGGAGTTTAATAAATCTAAATACTGAAACAACTTTCGATCGGTACGTCATTTTTTATCACTATGAGGAATGATTAATATTTAACCTGCTGCTGCCGGCACATGCATATATATACTCCTATAAGCAAGGCGAGTAGTCAAGAGAGCTGTGTGTGTAAACATGCATATATATACTATGACAAACCTGCTAGATCGGACACACGTACGTAGAGACTTTTCCTGACCAGACTAATATAAGGGCGCTGTATCCTCTATATCCTGGGCGAGATGGATCCTATCCTGCAGCGCGCTTGCCTATTTATAACCAGCGAGCAAGAGGGATCACAGCGTGCTGGCCATCTCCTGTCTCTTTAGGTACAAAGCCATACACTAATAGTACGTGCTTAGCTGGCAGCCGCCACGCGTGGGACAGTCGTCTGTGCATTTTGTTCCTTACCCCATGAGAAACACGTGACGTCTGGTCCCTATTTGCCGCTGCTGCCGCCGCCGTGCTCATTTCACCGGTCCCTGTATCTAGCTGGCCGACCGTAGTGCTAATATAATTTCACGTCTTATTTTGGTAGTGTGCTACGTAGTCACATGTCTCTTTGATGGCTGGTTCAGTTTGTTCTTTTTCTCAACATGAAACACGTATGTTTGGTTGGTAACATCCGTTGATATATATCCCATCACACATCAGTTTGTTTTGCTGAACCACAAACACGTTCGTCTTGTCCCTATCCATTGGATTGAATCTGCAACGAAAATGGTCCCAGACCCTTACACGTGGTTTTTTAATTAAATGACAATATAGTCGTCATTGGGACTAATAGTTTCTCAAAAATGAGCATTTGCAGAGTTTACAAGGTCCTAAGGACATGAAAAACAAGTCATGCAAAGAGGGCGTGAAAGCTTTGGAGAGAGAAAAAAAAAAAGCCTAGCACCGAAAGTCATGTACACGCCGGAGCATCTAGGATAATTGGATAAAAGATCTCACCAGAGTATGCAGTGTAGTTTTACTCGGAATAGCTATGCATATGCCACAATGTTTCGGACAGTGATACTAAACGACGTAGTATCGAAGTGAGATTGCTCGGAGTGATGAAGCGCTACATGCCAGTTAGACCTGATCATGCGCTGTCCGACCTAACCAAATTGAACCAACCCAACCGGGAAAGGTCCGACATATCTGACCCGCCTGGAAAGCTTACCAGGTGGGTATATGCCTGCTTTTCGATCCATGCAGAAATTCAGGTCAGATGCGGGCAGAGCTGGGACCGGGAGCCGGCGCGCGGGCGACCTCAGTGGTCCATGGAGCTGGGGCAGGGAGCCGGTGAGCGAACGGCCACGTTGGCGGGCAGAGCTAGGGCTAGGAGAGAGAAATGATGGACTGTATTTTTTTATTTTTTATAAAGCCTTTAGTCCCGGTTGTGCCAACGGGACTAAAGCCGTGAGCCCGTGACCCTTTAGTCTCGGAAGCATAGTCCCGGTCAACCCAGACTAAACGCAGTTGCCAACCGGGAGCCGGCGAGCGGACAGCCGCATTGCACTAATAAATAAATTAATTAAGCAAATTAATTAAGCAGAAGGCAGTGAAAAAAAAACCCTAGTTTTACTTGCTTGACAGTAGTATCTGAGCGTGTTACGTGGACGAATCAGAGTCACCTCATCGGATCTGACTGTGTTCCCCTCGCGTAGGCAAGCTGAGCGACGGTGGCGCCACTACCCCTGCCGGCCTGATCTCCGCGGCGGTGGCGCACGCCTTCGCCCTGTTCGTGGCCGTGTCCGTCGGCGCCAACATCTCCGGCGGCCACGTGAACCCGGCCGTTACCTTCGGCGCCTTTGTGGGCAGCAACATCACCCTGTTCAGCGGCCTCCTGTACTGGGTGGCCCAGCTGCTGGGCTCCGTCGTGGCGTGCTTCCTGTTGGATTTTATGTGTGGCTTTCAACATTTATTTATATCATTATATTATGGTCATTGTCTATTCACCTCAATGTGGAAATATTTATTGATGCAAGTGATGGGGAATTATTGATGTGGAATCTAACTCGAGGAATTTGTACTCGAGGTGCCGAGGATGTATGTGTTGGAATACAGTAGAGGAATTAATTGAGATCGACTCTACTGGAATGTTTATAATGTACGTACATACTTGACCCGGGTACAACACAACGGAAGAGCTGGGTTTGTTTTGCAGGATCGGCTCTGCAGGCTGTTAACCCACATGATCAGATTGGAATTGATCTCATATACACAATCTGATTATGGCACATGACTCACACATGTGTGCTAGGGACTAATATATTTTAGACTCATTAAACTGACCTGTCTGATCTTGGTTGGTGACATGGTTCAGGAGTCACACGGATTTTTCCGGAACACAGGTGGAATATTTGTAAATCCTGGAAGTGGAGTCTATAAATAGGTCCCTACCCTCTAGCCTCATTATGCATTGTGAGCGGCACCACGGAAAAGGCAGAGGAATAGAGGGTAGACCGAATAGATCCACAAAACCCTACATTGGTATCAAAGCTGGATACGGTCAAAACCCCGAAAAAAAATTCCGAACCCTAACTCTGCCGCCGCCGTTTTTTTTTCCGCTCGTCACCTAAGGATTTGCGAGACGCGCCGTCGCCATCCTCTGCGGTTGTAGTCCGGCGGCCCGTCAGCTCGTCCTCTCGTGATTGGCGCGCCGTCGACCCGGTGGAACTCGATTTCCGCGTGTCAGCTGCGTACTCGATCCCATCCCTCCTTGCTGTGCACGCGGTGATCGAGGAAGACGAGCAACCACGCGGTGATCGAGGAAGAGACCAGCTGCTTCTCCACCCGTGAGATCAAAGCTTGTTCGCAATCAATTAGCGCACGGAGATCAAGAAGCAACACGTTGGTACGTGGGGGCATTCTGCTACTGGTCTAAAAGCTGCTCGTGGATCATCAAAGGAAAGTGCAGACGATTATTTTTCTCCGGAATCAATCTGCTCATCCTTTCCTGGTAACTCTGATCATCACTCTCAATGGCATCCAACAGTGTGTTTTCTGAATTGCTTAGAACTTGCAAATTAGATGGCTCTAATTTTACGGTTTGGAAGAGGAAGATTATGTATTTGCTTACTGCTGAGAATATTGATTATATCATTGATGTGCCTGAACCGGAAAAACCAAAGGATGATGCCACTGTTGAGGAAAAGAAAGATTATATGATAGAATATGAGACTTGGGCAAAGGATAATAAAAGAGCTCACATATTTATGTTGGGATCCATGTCTGATTCTTTAGCTGCTGAGTATGATAGCGAACAGATTGCTCGGAAAATAATGAGCAAACTGGAAAAAGATTTTGGTGATGTATCTCTAGTCAAAGTGCTCAGTCTTGTTAATCGCTTTCTCTCTACCAAGATGAATGATAGTACTTCTGTTAATGAGCATATCAATAAACTCAGTGTCTTAGCAGAGGAATTAAAAATTGCTGGTTACCCCTTTCAAGAAGAAGTGCAGGTTATTATGGTTGTTTTGAATTCTTTGCCAAATTCGTGGGAGCAATCTAAAATGTCCTTTTGTCATTCTGAGTGTACACTTAATATGCGCAATTTAAGGCATCACTTGCTTATGGAAGAAGACAGGAAACTCTCCCAGGGAAAGGAAAGGAACTCAAATAATTCTGAGTTGCACCTTGGAGAGGAAAGATATAGTGCAAATAAAAGAAACTGGCAAAAGAAGAGGTCTAAAGGTGATTTGAGAGACAAGCTTAATAAGAAACGCGATCATGATGATCGTGGAAATTATGACTCATCTCAGAGGAATGACAAGAATAAAAGGGATTTCACTTGTCACAATTGTGGTTAGTATGGGCATTTCAGAGCTGACTGCAGGAAGAAGAAGAAGAAGCATAATGAGAAGAAAAAGCATGAAAATCAGAATGATGATCCTAAAGGCAACCCTTCAGAGGGAGGTATGCATTATGTTTATGTATGCACTGAATCATTATTTGCTACTACTTTTCCAAATAGTTGGATTATCGATTCTGGTTCTACATCACATATTGCTAGAGATTGTAAATCTTTTACTTCCATGCAAACAATTCCAAGGGGAAATAGATATGTTTTCTTAGGCACTAATGCTAGAGCCGATATACTTGGAATTGGAAATTATGTCCTAAAACTCCCTGGTGGAGGAAAGTTATTGCTAAAGGACACTTTGTATTCACCTAGCATGAGAAGGAATTTAGTCTCTGTCTCCCAATTGGAATCTATTGGTTATGATATACTATTTGGAAAAGGAAGAGTTAAAATATTGCTCAATGGGAAATTAGTGCATACTGGTGTGCTCCATGATGGCCTTTATTTTCTTGATAATTTGTTAGAAGATGACAACACTGATTGCTTAATTGGTGAAGATAACTCCATAGTGAGGAATACTTATGATAGGAACACATGCTCGGAATCTTATTTGTGGCATTTACGACTTGGCCACATATCTAAAAATAGAATTAAGAGGCTTATTAGTTCTGGAATTCTAAACTTTAAGTGGGAGGATTTTGGCACTTGTGAGGCATGCATAATGGGTAAAATGACTCGTGCACCTTTTCCAAAGGCAGACAGATCTAGGGAACCCCTTGCTATTATTCATTCTGATATTTGTGGTGAATTGTCAACTCCCACTAAAGATCAAAAGGTTTATTTTATTACATTCATCGATGATTATTCGAGATATGGTTATGTGTATCTTCTTAAACACAAGTCGGAAGGTTTTGATGCATTCAAGACATTTAAAACTGAAGTGGAAAATCAGTTGAATAAAACAATTAAAGTTTTAAGAACTGATCGTGGGGGAGAATACACTTCAGGAATATTAAATGACTTCTGTAAGGAGCATGGAATTATTCACCAGTACACTATGCCATACACTCCGCAACAAAATGGTGTAGCCGAGCGGAGGAATAGAACTCTTATGGATATGGTTAGATCCATGATGGCTTACTCTGATCTCCCTTTATCTTTTTGGGGTGAAGCATTACACACTGCTGTATATTTATTGAATCATTCACCATCTAAAGCTGTCACAGTCACTCCTTATGAGTTGTGGACTGGAAGGAAACCATCACTTCGACACCTAGCCGTTTGGGGCTGTAATGCTCATATTAGAGTGCCAAATCAAAATCGCACTAAGCTGCAACCTAAAAGCTACACTCCGCAACAAAACGGTGTAGCCGAGCGGAGGAATAGAACTCTTATGGATATGGTTAGATCCATGATGGCTTACTCTGATCTCCCTTTATCTTTTTGGGGTGAAGCATTACACACTGCTGTATATTTATTGAATCATTCACCATCTAAAGCTGTCACAGTCACTCCTTATGAGTTGTGGACTGGAAGGAAACCATCACTTCGACACCTAGCCGTTTGGGGCTGTAATGCTCATATTAGAGTGCCAAATCAAAATCGCACTAAGCTGCAACCTAAAAGCACACCAGGAATTTTTATTGGTTATTCTACAGAATCAAAAGGGTATCGTTTTTATGATCCTGAAAATGATAAACTGGTGGAAAGTAGGGATGCAATATTTTTGGATCAGCACACACCTCGCCGTGCTAAGCGGGCAAGGGTGGAATTATTGGCAACTCCAGATGAGCCACAGTTGGACACAACTGGAATTAACTCACGTAGTGAGGAAAATTATACCCCAGAAGGAAACACAAACCTAACTCCCAACACTAACATGGTTAGGAGAAGTGGGTGGAATACACAAGCACCATCATACTTAGATGATTATTATGTGTTTTTGGGGGAAGTGCACTCTAAAATTTTAGATTTAGAGGAAGATCCAAAGACTTATAAAGAAGCCATTAGTTGTCCTCAATCAAAACTATGGGTGGAAGCAATGCGGGAAGAATTGAACTCGATGAGGAAGAATAAAGTTTGGGAACTTGTTTCTCTACCAAATAACCGCAAGCCCATAGGGTGTAAATGGATTTTAAAAGAAAACTAAATGCAGCTGGTCAAGTGGAAAAATATAAAGCTAGACTTGTTGCTAAAGGATTTACACAAAGGGAAGGTGTTGACTTTGTGGAAACTTTTTCTCCTGTTGCAAAGTTTACTTCTATTCGTATTATTAGTGCTTTGACGGCTTATTATGATCTTGAACTCCACCAAATGGATGTTAAAACTGCTTTTCTTAATGGAAATTTGGAGGAGGAAATATATATGTTACAGCCGGAAGGTTTTGGAGAAAAAGGAAATGAAAATATGGTTTGCAAATTAAATAGATCAATCTATGGTCTTAAACAAGCTTCACGCCAATGGTACATTCTATTTGATAATGCTATCACGTCATATGGTTTTTCAATGACGGAAGGTGATCATTGCATATATACTAAAGTTGTTGGTGGTAATTTTGTGTTACTCTCATTATATGTTGATGACATTCTTATTGCTTGTAATGATAAAGCAACATTGGTGGAAGTAAAAGCTTGGCTGTCTTCGAAATTTGATATGAAAGATATGGGGGAAGCCTCCTATGTTTTAGGAGTAGAAATACATAGAGATCGGAACAAACGACTTCTTAGTTTGTCCCAAAAGACTTACCTTCGAAGTGTTTTAAAACGATTTTCTATGGAAAATTGCAAACCTGTCAATGTACCTTTAGTAAAGGGAACTAAACTCAGTGAGGAACAATGTCCCCACACTCCTGAGGAAATAGAAAGAATGAAAGGAATTCCTTATTCTTCAGCTTTGGGGTGTCTTATGTATGCTATGTTATTCACACGGCCTGACCTTAGCTATGCCATTGGAATTCTTAGTAGATATCAAAAGAATCCTGGGGAAGAGCACTGGAAACAAATTAAACATGTACTGCGTTATGTCAAAGGAACTTTGGATTATTCACTATGTTTTAACGGTCATAATCTTCAGCTGCAGGGTTATACTGATGCTGATTGGCAAGGGGATTTGGATGACCGGAAGTCCACGTCTGGTTATATATTCACTTTGGCAGGTGGTGCTATTTCTTGGTGCAGTAGGAAGCAGAATTCAGTTGCTCTTTCATCCATGGAAGCTGAATATATTGCTGCGTCTGAAGCGGCAAAGGAAGGCGTATGGCTAAGGGAATTTCTTGCATCACTTAAGGTCGTGGAAAGTGCATCACAACCTGTCACTATTTTTTGTGATAATATAGCGGCGATCAAGGTCTCCAAAGATCCCAAATTTCACAGTAAGAGTAAACACATTGAGGGAATGTGACACCCGGCCCAATTTGGATATGGCCCAGTTGTGGCCCATGAGTGCAGGTGCACATGTTTAGTACCACATTGCTAGTTGAGCAAGGGTGGAACCAGCTTATAAGCCTTTGTCCTCCAGCCATAGCACCTTCGGGTTAACCCTTTTACACGAAGCGAGGACGAAAGTGTAAGTAGGGTGCTATGTGTAAGCGGGCGAGCCCCTACGGAAGAGCGGCGCTGTGCGGTGTTGGAGGACGGGGTGTTACAAGTGGTATCAAAGCCGACCCTCGCGGTTGCGCGTACGGGCGCAGTGTGCAGGCGTATGGCGCATGGCGCGTGTGGGCCTGGGATGGGACACACGGCATGGCATATGTCGGGCCCTGGACGTACGGTCGTGCGCTAAGAGGGGGCGGTCTGCTGGGACATTTGCCCAAGTGTGGGTGAGCTGGACCGACGAGGACGTCGGGTTCTTTGAGGGGGGGTGTATGTGACACCCGGCCCAATTTGGATATGGCCCAGTTGTGGCCCATGAGTGCAGGTGCACATGTTTAGTACCACATTGCTAGTTGAGCAAGGGTGGAACCAGCTTATAAGCCTTTGTCCTCCAGCCATAGCACCTTCGGGTTAACCCTTTTACACGAAGCGAGGACGAAAGTGTAAGTAGGGTGCTATGTGTAAGCGGGCGAGCCCCTACGGAAGAGCGGCGCTGTGCGGTGTTGGAGGACGGGGTGTTACAGGGAAGATATCATTATATTCGTGATGTAATAAATAGACTCAAAACTGTTCGTTTGGTTTATTTGGCTAGCACTAGTATGGTTGCAGATCCACTGACTAAGCCCATTAGTCAGGAATTATTTTCTAAACATATTAGAGACATGGGACTTCAGCTCGTCGATTGAAATGTTTTAGCCAAGTGGGAAATGTTGGATTTTATGTGTGGCTTTCAACATTTATTTATATCATTATATTATGGTCATTGTCTATTCACCTCAATGTGGAAATATTTATTGATGCAAGTGATGGGGAATTATTGATGTGGAATCTAACTCGAGGAATTTGTACTCGAGGTGCCGAGGACGTATGTGTTGGAATACAGTAGAGGAATTAATTGAGATCGACTCTATTGGAATGTTTATAATGTACGTACATACTTGACCCGGGTACAACACAACGGAAGAGCTGGGTTTGTTTTGCAGGATCGGCTCTGCAGGCTGTTAACCCACATGATCAGATTGGAATTGATCTCATATACACAATCTGATTATGGCACATGACTCACACATGTGTACTAGGGACTAATATATTTTAGACTCATTAAACTGACCTGTCTGATCGTGGTTGGTGACATGGTTCAGGAGTCACACGGATTTTTCCGGAACACAGGTGGAATATTTGTAAATTCTGGAAGTGGAGTCTATAAATAGGTCCCTACCCTCTAGCCTCATTATGCATTGTGAGCGGCACCACAGAAAAGGCAGAGGAATAGAGGGTAGACCGAATAGATCCACAAAACCCTACACTTCCTCCTCCGCTTCTCCACCGGCGGGCTGCCCACCGGCACCTTCGGCCTGACCGGCATCTCCGTGTGGGAGGCCCCGGTGCTGGAGATCGTGATGACCTTCGGGCTGGTGTACACGGTGTACGCGACCGCCGTGGACCTTCGGGCTGGTGTACACGGTGTACGCGACCGCCGTGGACCCGAAGAAGGGCAGCCTGGGCACCATCGCCCCCATCGCCATCGGCTTCATCGTGGGCGCCAACATCCTGGTGGGCGGCGCCTTCGACGGCGCGTCCATGAACCCCGCCGTGTCCTTCGGCCCCGCCCTCGTCAGCTGGTCCTGGGGCTACCAGTGGGTGTACTGGGTCGGGCCCCTCATCGGCGGCGGCCTCGCCGGCATCATCTACGAGCTGCTCTTCATCTCCCACACCCACGAGCAGCTCCCCACCACCGACTACTAAGCCCGCTGAGGCCTTGGTAGCCGCCGCCGCCGACGTCGCCGCGCAGCAGCCGGCTCCGTCCGTTTGATCAGAAGTTCTCCCCCTCGTTAGTTTCTCGCATCGCATGCTTTGCTGCGCCGCTCGCATGGTTTGTGCTTAATTTGATCAGTCGCATAAAAGTTGGAACTGTAACCACAGTGACTTCCGGACCCCGTTTGCTTCTGTAAAATTTGTGCATTTGCTCGCGAGTAA